>SRPU01000903.1:0-12851 GCA_018360185.1 Claviceps lovelessii
AAAAAAAAAAAAAAACACTCCACCAAAACAAAGAATTCAAAAAGAAGAATATAAAACCAAATCCAAATAGCGATTGAAAAAAAAAAAAAAAAAGGGCATGACACGCCAGTTCGACAGAGCTATGCAGGTGAGTGACTCGCGACTGGTAAGACGCATTTTAATTGCATGACCCGGTCGTCTGCACAAGTATTGACAGTGACAAGACGTAATCGACACCGATGATAGACTTGAAATACCCTGAACACAAAGGAAAAAAAAAAAAAAACATATTCCTAGTCCTCATGAATGTGAAAGCCCGTCTCATCGTCATAGTGCATGGGCCAAGCTTTCTGCGTCGCTGGATACTCGGACGGTTGGCTGCTTGCGTTGCTGTGATGATCGTCGTCGGGGGATGTGTGCTGCGGACCGTGATTCTCTCCGCCACAAGCATCAGGCCAGTCTTCAATTCCCGGCCATGGCTCATCCTCAGGCAGCTGTCGATCGTGTGAGTCATGACGCCTGTGGTCGAAGACGCGAGGGTAACCCACTGCATGACGTGAAGCTTTCTTTTCCTCTTCTTCTTCGTTGTCATCTTCGTCATCGTCGCCGCCGCCGCCGTCGCCGTCGTCATCATCATCATCCTCGCCGGCGTTTCCATATGATTCGTCAGACCCGCTTTCGTATATCTCAATGTCGAATAGTTCATCCGTTGCGTATGCTGCGCTGAGTGGATCAGATGTTTTTCGAACAAGACTGCTCGATCTTATTGGTCGCAGTTCCTGCAACGGCGCATTGCTGTGCGGCGTCGCGTACGCGAGAGGAGTCATTCCTCGCGTGACCTGACGCTTGGTGAAGCCCGATGGGACAGGACTGGGAGACACAGTCCAGCGTGGTGTATGCCGTGGATAACTCGGTGACCGTGTACTTCGCAAACGTTTCTGCACGCCTGGTTGTGAGAGGCCGCGTGCAAAAGGCGATGATTGGCGGCTCTGACCGCGAGAAACGATGCCCCGGTGACCTGCGCTGGAGAGCACTGGTCGCATGGCCGAGACAGTGGGCGAGGAACTGGTACGAATGCGAGGCGGTCTTGACGCGCGCCGGCCGCTCATCATGTGGTGTGACTCTCGGATAGCAGAGGAACTGGCAGATCGCAACGGTCGCTTAGACGCTGAGCGACGAGCGTCGACTGATGGTGACGTTGATGCGCGCTCGCAGCTCTGTCGAACGTTGACAACCGTCAGCGTTTTGGGATCCCCATCAAGTTGCTCGTTCCAGTGCCAACAATGCTCCACGGCGTCTGCTTCTCTGGCTTCTTGGGATTCTGTAACATCAGCACAGACTTCCTCCATGTCGCGGATACGTTGCCAGGTCCATCCGCTCTCGTAGGCACCGTAGTCTTGGATGTAGGCATCTGGATGTGTGATGAAAAGTCTTGGCTGAACCGCCTTCATGGTGACAGAGTGCAGGAAGTTGACATCCCAGGACGCTGGTGTCAACAGTTCTGCCGCACTCAAGAATCGAAGTCTTGAATCCTTGTGGATTTTCCGCAGAGGAATCCATGTCTCCTGAAGTGCGAGATACTTGGAAACCAAGGGACTTGATGTATCACGTCGAGGCGCAATGCCCATCGTTCGGAATTCTGGCTCAAATGCCTTGTGGATAGCGGTCTGCACGCTCTTGGCGTCTGGATCACAGAACGAAACCGTTTGGATCAGTCCACGACTCCGTAGCCGCCGGTCCTGGGTACTCTTGTCTCCGCAAGCACGAGGATGCAGCCACTCGGCCTCTGGCTTCCTAACCGTCCAATCGTCACCAAAGGCAAAGGGAGATTGGGATCGCGCCTTGATGCTGCTGGCGGTCATCGGCATCTGGGTCCAATCGTCGCTGCTGACGGCGTGGTCAGACTTGAACTGTGACATGTCTTGCCAAAGCCTGTTGAGAGGGAACGGTAAAAACACGACCTCGACCATCCAGGCAAAACTGTGCGAAGGGAGGAAAGACTGCATGTGGGTGACACGAGCTTGCAGATTGCTGATTTGGTCCATAATCTCCTCGGGGTTGAGGCGGCTCGCAGAACTTGCGGCCGCTGACGCAACGCTTGTAGCGGCGTCGTCGTCCCTGAGGTCGGTAGTCTGTGCGCTTTGGGCCAGCGTCTTTTCTACTCCGTCCATTCTTTGTTCCAGGTCAGTCACACGTAAGTCCATATGGTCGTGTTTATCCAAGCACTCCTCGTAGCCGTGGGCAGAAAATGAAACAGTTTCGAGCCGATCCAAACGCGCTTCATGGCTGCAAATGTTATCATATAAACGGCGTAGTGTTTCACGGGGTTTTTGCTCATCATGGGCCGCGACAGCCCGAGGCTCTGTTTGAGTGGCAGTCTCAGGTCGAGGGCTTTCGACACCCTTCTCATCCGAACCTACACGCACAAAAGGGCTATTCCGTTGACAGTGGTCATCCTGTAGTGGGAGATGGGACAGAGGCCTGCCTTCTTGAGGGGGCTTTTGTGAACTGGGCAAGTCCGGCACAGAAGTTTGCCTTGCAGGCGTATCAAGACCTTGTCCCCCCCAATGCCTCAGGTTCCTTGTCCGAGCGGAGGAAGTGGTGGAAGTGGTCTGTGATAGAATCAGTTGGTGCGAAGAAAGATGTGGCCTGTCGCCGCCGGCTTCTGACTGTCCTATTTGGCGACAGACCCTGGCAGAAGGGGTGGCACCGGGGCAGTCATCCCAAGCAAGCGTGTCAGGCATAGATTCAGGAGGCTGTGGAGAATGAGTATGAGCTTTGCACGTCTCCTCCGCGAGCTCGGGCAGATCATGAACAAAAGAGAGGGGGATTCCAGGACTGAAGGCAGTGAAATCCATTGCAGGCGGATCAACTTCAACACATCCCACGGGCGCGTCTACAGCCGGGCTCAAGGGCCTACGCCCATCTTGGCACCGTTCATTCTCCTGTCCCGGGCCCGGGGCGAAGGATAGTTGCTGTTCAGCAAACAGTTGATGATGATGATGATGTTGCTGTTGCTGTAGATGATCATGTGGTCCTTGCTGGTCGTGATAGCACGCGTGATGAGCACACATGCACCAGCCAGTCTGGTCAACAAGTGCGCTGCCCACGTTCTGACGAGGCCAGAAGCGACGACAGCCACATTTCGTTCCATTGGCTCCCGGGGTTAAGTTTACAAAGTTGCAATTGCCTTGAGGCAGAGGTGGGAATGTCGATTGGAGCGAAAATCCAGCATCATTGAAAATGTGAAAGGGTCTCGGCGTGGTATCGGCGGCGGAGACGGGGTCGTCCGCCATTTGGAGAGGAGGAGGACGGGAGGACACGAGGTTGTGGGAAATGCCACTTTTTTTCTTTTCTTTTTGGACGAAGTCGGGCTCGGACGGCAAGCAGTTGCGCTAGTACATTGTACTAAGAAAACAAAGAAGCAGAGTTAGCTCTCAATGCGTCCAGAAAGCTTAAGTTCAATTAATAAGCAAAAGAAATGAGGTGCGCAGTCAGAGAGGACACACAAAGCTGCCGACGTCATGAGAGTCGCGGTCGTATCCGAGGGGTCTGGCCGTCTTGATGGGCGCGGTGCAGAACCGAATTCGATTTCGAAGCGAGACGGCATCAGACAATGACGCGTAATGAAGAAGGCAGGCGTGGGAAGGCAATTGGACGAGAGCAGGTCAATGACATGCCGCGACTCACAGCCCGAGGGGAGAGTAAACAGGACCAGAATGTAAGCAAGCAGCAGAAAGAGGGGGACATGAGCTACGGCCGTCGAAATTGACATGAAGTGACCAGACATGACATGGAGCAGACATGGACCTTGACAGGACATGGGATATGGAATGGAATGGGCCTGGGCTGGTTTTGGTTGGAGCGCGGGAGTGGCGGGTGACGCCGGGCTACACGTCGCAGCAGAGACTTACGCGCCGAAGTACAGGTACTTGCATACCGAAGGTATCTGCTAGGCCCCTGCTGGTACAGTACCTAGATATGTGGTAGGTGGTGAGTACCAGTGGCTGGCACGTGCCACACTGATGCTACTAAGTAGGTAGGTACTTTAGGTAGGTAGGTAGGTAAGTAGGTACCTAGTACTAGGTACCTAGGTACTTTAGGTACTTAAGTATCAATGATAGAATTAGTCTAGTAGGCCAGTCTTACTCAACTCCAAGGTCATGTCCGTTGTGTAATATTGCAAAAGTATCCATAAACGACTTACCTAGCACCAATTTGTCCTGGACTCGGTACCGTGTCGAGTCAACCGGCCAACAGCAGCATCTGTGCGACCAACAACGACATGACTCGCTTCCTCTTGTTGTCGAGTATACAGAACCTTAAAAACGTCCAGTCATGAACCAGACTGACCGTCTTTAATGAACCACCAAGTCGGACGCCTTGACGCCTCGACGTGGAAAGTCTCCATACTGATGGCCGCTCACACACAAAGGTCATCTTGCTTGGTTTATTTTTCAGCTTCTGCTTGCGAATCAGTCCCGGAATCGACAATGTGCAAAATCGTGATCTTTGCAAATTGTACAGCTAGGGCATGCAGATACCCGACATCATCCTGGGAGCTGCCAAAATAGTGCTGACGCTAAGTTAAATCCTCCCACCGCTTGGGAGTCGGCGTCGATAGACCTCTCGGTTCAGCCACGCCGTCCCCGAAACCAACGGGATATCCTTCCAAATTCCGTCTCACGCTTGCTTGCTGCTGCTGCTGCTGCTGCTGCTGCTGCTGCTCTGTCGTTTTGCTCTTTTCGGAGCCACAGTCTCCGGCTTCTTCGCCCGCAGCAGCTCGTCTCCTTCTGGGCTTAAAATCCATGAACTTTCTGTCGTCCCAATCCTTGCCTGCGCCATCTGTGGCATATACTGTGACTTTATCCTTATCGCCCCTCTTCATCTTCAGCGCAATCAGATTCTCCAGGAAGTTGGTTTGTTCGGCCCGCTCGCCCGTCTTGTCCTTGCCCACTGGAATCCGTATATTCCACTCCTTCTTGATCGGAGCAAGCGTGTCTTGTTCGGGCACCTTGGGCTTGACAATCTTTTCTGTCGTGAGAATCCTGGATGACGACGCGGCAAGGAGGTCAATGTCTCCGGGGAGGTTCCGCAGAGCCGGCAGCGGATCTGACGAATCGTGCGGTGTGAATATGGCCTCTGTGCCAATCACTTCTGCCCATTTCCCCTCGAACAGACGGCCCCTGTATGAGATGAGGGGATTCCGCGAGTGTAGTTCGAGAATTTGCACATCTTCGGTCTCTGTGCTCTTATCGTCTCCGTCCGTTGCCTGCTCCTCTTCTTGTGCATCGTTTTCGTCGTCTCTACCTTTTGCCGAATTCCCCTTGTGTAATGCTGCTTGCTTCGTAAAGGTCGTGGCGCTGTTGGCAGGTTCTTTGCCCTTGCTCAGCGTTCGCAGGGCCGGATCAAGCAGCGTGCCATCGTCCTCCTCATCCCGCTCGGCCAGATGGATGTCGTTGTCATGAGCGCCCTCGTCTTCGTCTTCGCCGTTGGCGTCGCCGTCGCCATCATCATCGCTTTTGGTATTGATATTGGCGTTGTCCACATCCGTCGCTTTTGATTTCTGCTTCGTGTCATTGTTGGCTGCGGATGGGTCGTGATCCTGCCAGTTTTTGTAATACCCGCCGCGACTATGATGATATGCCTTGGTCGATCTCTCCTTGAAATCAGGGTAGGAAAGCTCCAGCGTCAGGTAAAAAGTCTACGTGCAGTCGGGGTAAGTCAGTCTGGCCGTGGTACGAAAGGCGACGAGCCGAGAGTCCTGGCATCTATCGACACGAGCGAGGGCAGGTGCTGCTAACCTCTGTTTCCGTGGCAGAGTACTCGTACTCCCACTCTTCTTGCTCATCCTTGATTATCCCCGCCAAGACTTGATCAAGCGGCAATGCGCCAGGGTCGTTCGATGTGAAGACACCGGCCGGTTTGTCCATTTCGCCGCAGTCAATGAGCTTTCTTGTTGCGAGAAGAGCCAAGGCGTGTTCAAATATCCAAAGATGCTGGACGCTCGGGCGAAGAGTTGGTAGGTCGCGTGCATGGCCGAAGAAAATGAGAGACCATGCGCTTCAGCTGCACAGTGCAGACAATGACGTTCAAAGGCGTTTGATATTCACCAAACTTTACCTGCCCTAGTCCACCACCAGGGTGTGGGGCGATAGCTGCGCTGCCCCGCCATGGCGTCCGAATCCCGCGCCGTATTTTTGTCCCTTTTTTCTTTTTTCTTTTTTCCTTTTTTGGTTTGTTTGTTTGATGACGTGAGTCTCTTCATCGGCTGTCGCTGAGTCACATTCTATTATCATCACTAATATTTCGTTTGGTACTTTCATATATCGGACGTCTTCCCACGTCACTCACAGTCGTGTGAGACTGGTATATTATCGACGGCAGAACTGTTGCTAAAGCAGCTTGCTGCACAAAAACTTCCCACCCCGCCCGTCATCAGCCGATACAACCACCATCGACAAAACGACCTGACCGACCGACCGACCGACGGACGCTCTCTCCTCCCGCGGATTCGCATCGCAAAAAAAAAAAAAAAAGGTTACTGCTACAAGAGGGGGCAGGGGCGCACAATGCCCAAGGTTCATCTGTTGGACTATGTAGCCGGCAACATCCGTAGCCTGGTGAATGCGATCGAGAAGCTCGGATATGAGGTTGACTGGGTTCGCTCGCCGGAGGACGTCTCCAGAGCTGAGGTTAGTCTCCCTACCACCGGCCGGTCGAAGAAAACGTGAAATTATTTGCTCAACATTCTCTCCTTCTTTTTTCCGTTCTAGAAACTTATTCTACCGGGCGTCGGACACTTTGGTCACTGCTTATCCCAGCTATCCCAAGCGGGCTATCTCCCCGCCATCCAGCAGCACATCAACGAGGGGAAGCCCTTCATGGGCGTCTGCGTCGGTCTCCAGGCCTTGTTCGAAGGCTCAGAGGAAGATGCAGATGTCCCCGGCCTGGGCTTGATCAAGGGATGTTTGGGACGATTCGACGACTCCAACAAATCCGTCCCGCATATTGGTTGGAACAGCGCAAGCAGCACGGCCCATCATGGCCAGTCCATGTACGACCTCCGCCCCGACTCCAAGTATTACTACGTCCACACCTACCGAATGCCGTACATCAAGGGCGAACTCGAGTCGCAGGGCTGGACCGTCGCTACCGGCACCTACGGAACCGAGACCTTTGTCGGGGCCGTGGCCAAGGGCAACATCTACGCCACGCAGTTCCATCCTGAAAAGTCCGGAGTGGCGGGTCTGCGAACCATCCGCGCCTTCTTGACGGGAGACGGCGCCGCGGCCCTCGCCGCGAGCAGCACAAACAGCAGCACAGACTACACAACAGCAGCCCACCCGGCGGAAGCAGCAGCCTCTGCCCCTTCCGCTCCCCCTCCCCGTGATGGCCTCACCCGCCGCGTCATCGCCTGTCTTGACGTCCGCACCAACGACCAGGGCGACCTGGTCGTTACAAAGGGCGACCAGTACGATGTACGCGAAAAGGACGACGCCCGCACCATCCGCAACCTCGGCAAGCCCGTCGAAATGGCCAAAAAGTACTACCAAGACGGCGCCGACGAAGTCACCTTCCTCAACATCACCTCCTTCCGGGACTGCCCCCTCGCCGACCTCCCCATGCTCGAAGTGCTCCGTCAGACCTCCCAAACCGTCTTCGTGCCCCTCACAGTGGGAGGCGGCATCCGCGACACCGTCGACACGGACGGCACCAAGGTCTCCGCCCTCGAGATCGCAACCATGTACTTCAAGTCCGGCGCCGACAAGGTCTCCATTGGGAGCGACGCCGTCATCGCCGCCGAGGAGTACTACTCCCTCGGGCGCAAACTCTTCGGCAACACCGCCATTGAGCAAATCTCCCGCGCGTACGGCAACCAGGCCGTCGTGGTCAGCGTCGACCCCAAACGCGTCTACATCCCCAAGCCCGACGCCACCAGACACAACATCATCGAGACCAGGTTCCCCGGCCCCAAGGGCGAGCCCTACTGCTGGTACGCCTGCACCATCAAGGGCGGCCGCGAAACCCGAGACATGGACGTGGTGGAGCTGGCGCAGGCCGTCGAGGCCATGGGCGCGGGAGAACTGCTCCTCAATTGCATCGACCGAGATGGCTCCAACAGCGGCTTCGATCTGGAGCTCATTGCGCAGGTCAAGGCCGCCGTCAAGATCCCCGTCATTGCTTCCAGCGGAGCGGGCAACCCCGGCCACTTTGCAGAGGTGTTTGACAAGACGACGACGGATGCTGCTCTTGGGGCGGGCATGTTTCATAGAGGAGAGTACACGGTCAAGCAGGTCAAGGACTTTCTACACGACAAGGGTCTCTTGGTCAGACAATTTGAACAAGACTTGTCGTCATGATTCTTACAGGTAAAAAAGGATGTGGAGAAATGTACATCCGTACACATCCAAACATATATATTCACAATTGATACACATATATCAAACAGCCAAAAAGGCTGGAAGAAAGCGATATAACGCCTACTCCGTAGGGTGATACGAGTGATTTCAATTCGATTCCAATTTCACGCTCTACTCGTTTCAAATTGTTCGCCAGACTTAAAGAGAGGGAAAGGAAAAAAAGAAATATCAAAAAGATGTGCTGGAGCGTCCATCCACGCTGCTGGCGTCTGTAATAAAGCCCACACGAATAACGGAAACCAAGATAGTGATTACTGCCCGTCCCTTGGACATCTCCCGTTCAGTGCCATACAAGCATCGATTTCGTCACAATTTATCGAGTCAAGTCGGCAGAATAAACAAACTTACAAAGGGGAAAAACAAAGACAACGACAAAAGAAAAAAGGACAATGCTCCATTACACCCGGAAGACCATGACTTCCTTGCAAACATATCACACGCATGCGTATACAATGTCACGGGGCTAGATTTCCATACCCATGAACACCCACCTATGGCTCGTCACGTCGAGGTCCTGTGCCCAATGATCCAGAGTCGTCATTTCAAAGCCAACCCACTGGAGGCTCTTGGTCAACTCGAGCGCGTAGTCGACCGGCATGCGTCGATCAACGCAGGCTACAATGTGGCAACAACCCAGAGGACCATCGGCAAGCTCAATGAGAGCCATGAGACTAATAAAACAATGTGGTCAGCATGTCCTCGTCCTGATTTAGGGGGATGTTTGTAGGATGTAGTTCAACTTACGCCTTCTTCAAGTCTCTTCCCAGAGCGCCTTCGACGTCAAAAAACACAAAAAGTGACTTCTCTTGTCCGTTATTCGCCACGAAAGCTCGGAAACTCGCACCGCCAGCGTAGTCCCAGACTTCCATCCAGGATTCCACTTCGAATCCACGAGACTCTAGCTGCGCGCTCTGATGAAACGCGTCATGCATACAATCCTCGGGTGGTGGTGTTTGTAGATAAGCACTTGCCAGGCAGGAGCCATTCGTCGACAGGTTCATCTCACCATGGAAAACCGTCTTCATGGACTCACAAAAGAATCTCTCACATTCTTCCCTGATCATGAGTGCTGCCCCCCCTCGTCGCCCCGAGCATCGGTTGCTCGAGTTGCTACTCTTCTTATTCTTAGGAAGAAGAGCAAGCTCGTTGGACGAGTTTAATGCGGCGAGGGGGGGACTTGTCGGAGGAGAAGGTAGACCTGAGGTAGGGACCTCAGGAATACCACTCGGCCCCTGCGATTTGAAATCTTTGTCAGCAAAGTGAAAAATCATTCTTGAAGAAAGCAGAATCTTTAGTGCTCCTTGTAACAGAAGGAACGGGGAAAAAACCTACCTGTAGCCCCGGTAGTGCAGTAATGAAGGCTCTTGAGCTGGGCGGTAGAATCGACAATGTAGCATGAAGCAAGAACGTTGACTCGAGCGGCAGTGCCCTCACCGTAATTACTACTACAATTCAAATTTTCGTTATTTAAAAGAGCCATTGTTATTGGGGTTCCACGATTGCTGTTAATATCGAAAGTGGGGGACAAGGGCGAGCGGACGAGACGGATGAGAACTGCGGAAACTGGCAACTGTTGTGTGTGTCTCTGTGTGTGCTTGTTTGTTGATCTTATAGTGGAAATTTTCTGCCCAGGATTGAGCGTTTGAAGGCGAGCAGATGACGAGATGTCCAAGTTGAGGTAACAGTTTTTTTTTTTTTCCTCTTCGTTTAAAAGGTATTGGCGGGTTGTGAGACTTATAAGTGGCTTGCCAGAGAAGAACTGTAGGACGTTGTGGAAGGAGGCGCCTGATGTAAGTGCGGCCTTGTGTTACGGACGGTTGAACCTTTGGTGGTGGTGAAGAAGAAAGAGGAAACGAGAAGGGACGGTTGGACGAGATGGAGCCAGCGGGGACCAAGTTATCTGCCCTTCGACCCTTGGGAGAAGCCATCGGGTGGAGAAGGCCAGAAGCATCCTCCACTCAGCACGCGTGAAACCCTGCTTGGCGGAGCGGGGCACCTTGGGTATGCATGAGTGAGCGTTGTTTTCGTCGCACTGTGGGTGCGCGCCCCTTGAAGTCAGCCTCGTACAGTCTGGGACGACCTTAGTACACGGCCAGCTCGTTGCTGTGAAGCAGTAGTGAGGCCACATGCAGCCACCAATTCGCTCAAAACCGAGGTTCTTGAACCTTCGAAGCAAGCCAAGTGACATAATCCTGGGCGAGCCACGGCAGATACCGACCAGGTAGCTGTACTGGTCACTGTACCGGTTGAGCACATTTGGCATGCATCCTGCCAGTAAATGTGCTAACGACAAAAAACATGTACATATTTCGACACATTGTACACTTTGCATGAACCTCTCATCGCAGGCCGCACTGTCCGATCGGCGGCCATCTCGGGTTCCACGCCTCACGAGGCGACATGTTCGTCCAAAAGTGTCTCATGTGATGGCAATCACGATATTCAGGTACTGGTTACACAAGACGACCTCATATGAGCATAATGGGACTTCTTTTTCTTACTAGTGCCCGTCTCTGCGCCTTGACAAACCCATGTCTCATCAAAAAAGAAAAAGAAAGACAATATATATATATACTCTATTCGCTTCTTCCAACACGCTGATTAATGCCCAGGTCTATGCCTCTTATTCGTGCCATCATGTGTGTCTGGCACTCAAACTTGCGAAAGCATCTGGACTGTGGCGTCCATTCGTCCATGCCATATCCATGCCCAGATTCATACTGTCCCTGCTAATATGTCTGACCTGCGTCGCGATATTCTGGCTGACGAAGGGGTTCGTATTTCCAGACGGTGGCTGTGATACAATCCGTGATTGCTGATTTGTCGCAGGCGATTGTGTTGATTGTGCAAAGCAAGCCTGACCATTGGGAATACTCGAGGTATTTGCATTTGCAACAGGGTTCGGCTCTTCAGCTGCTGCGGTGGGGAAGTGGGATCCGGACTGGTTGTACAGTGCCAATATCGATGCCTTGTCATGTCGAGGTTGTTGGAGGTACAGTTGCTGGTTGACGTAAGCCTGAGGACCAAGATTCATCGTATTTTGCTGTGCTTGCTGAGGCCGATGCTGAGGCTGCGGTTGCTGCTCCAGAGGTAGCTGCTGCAGGTGCCCGTTAAAGAAGAATGGATTTGCTGAAGTTGGCATGTGCTGTGGAGACACGGCCATAAACGCAGACGACTGCGCAAAGTTGGATGGTGATTGTTCAGGTATCTGACCCAATGTAGGAGATCCTATTCTGGTCGCTGGCGATCGCGCATAAGGGTTGTTCAAGAAGCCAGCCAGTGGCGTGTTCACCATCATATTCTGTTGTGGTACTGTCGATGGAGTAGAGGGTTGCGATAAGAATGGATTATAGCCTGTTTGCATGGGCTGCAAGGTTTGCGGTGCATTTCGAGGATAGGTAGTATGGTTTTGGAAATTCATGGGCTGGTAATGCTGAGGGCTGGTTGGGGCCGACGGAGACATGTACTGTTGCTGCTGCGGCTGCTGTGGTATTTGTGACATGGGGTTTGGCAATGCCATTCCTGCATGATTCGGAGACACAAACGAGGTCGTCTGCGACGTAGATAGATTGAGACCTTGGAAAGCTTGGCTGACTAAATCGGCCTGATGCGACGGTGGTCCAAAGGGATTGTTTGTGCCGCTGTATGGATTTTTGTGATGTAATGAACCCGTGGATTGGGCGGTCTGAGGTTGAGCAACAGACGACGTCATGTCAAATGGGTTCGTTGATGCAGTCGACGAAGTGGCCGGTCGATCGGCATTGGATTTTTGTGGAACATGTAGACTAAGTCCAAGGCCGGGTGAGCTCGACGATGACGAATTCAGGGGAGTCATGGACTTTACTGAACGTAGGACAGGATCTCGCGGAGGCGGTGGTGGGCCGGGCGACCGGCTTCTGCCTTCACCTAAGCGTACTAATGCTTCAACCGCCTTGTCCATGTCGCCGTTGACACCCTTGAGCACAATGGCATTGCGCTGATTATCCTGAAAGCCCATTTCGCGAAGCCGCGCCGCTTTCCTGTCCAGGTCTTCAGTAACGTCATAGTCGATAGATGATCCGAACATCCTTGAAGGTTTATTGGCCAGAGTCGGGGACTCGACGGTACTGCTGCTCGAGGCACTCCCGATACGGTTGTCCTTCCTCACTCGAGAAGAAAGGGGGAAAATGGAAGATGCTGATCTAAAGCCAAACTTGGTAGAGTTCTTGGGCGGCAAAGGAGGGGGGACTCCTTCTTCCAAGCCCGGACTGTGAGGCTTTCGAGATTCCGCTGCCACGTTGTGAATATATTTCTGCCTAATGAACCGTTCCATCGCAGAGTCGGCCTCGTCAACGTCTACCGGTACAGGAGGTCGCTTGGATTCTGGGTTATATATTTGATTCGAGGCCACGTTGCCGACTTTCCGCATGTTCTAGCTGGATGTGAGTTTACATTGTTAAAAAAAAAAGG
>SRPU01000904.1:0-12832 GCA_018360185.1 Claviceps lovelessii
GGTTCACGGAAGAGGGAATTCCACTCATGTAAAAAAAAAAAGTTTCGTCCAGGGCTTGCCTCTCCAGCAACTTACAGGATGGTCGCGGACCAAAAGTTTCAAGTGCTTTATGGGCTTCAGGTCGTCCGTTTTGAAAATGGCTGGCTCGGCAGTGGAGTATGGGACCAAATTTTCGGTCGCCGCCAGCCGGATTTGAGGATTGGCATGGGCAATGAAGCCGACGAGCTGTGGGAATGCGTCAGAACTGGTTCGCATCACTGTCGATGTATCCATGAAACTGAAGTCTTTATTTTATTTGTTTTTTTTAGTTTTATTTTATTTCTTTTCTCTTACCTCTTCCAGCTCGGTTGGCATATTGGATTCTCGTAGCGTGGGAGCGGGCGAAGCTTGTCAAAGTGACTTGTTGGAAAAGGCATTTTCTGATGGTGGGGGTTTCAAAACCGTCTCAAAATATTTCTGCCACGAGCGTCATCGCCAGGGGTCGTGACCCACTGGGGTCGTCGACATGCAATCGCCTTTGGGAGGATGGAGTTGATACTTTCATGAAAAACAACATATTTCCATTCAAGGTGTTTTTTTTTTTTTTAAAAAAAAAAAAAAAAAAAAAAAAGAGACGTGTCGCGAACTATGTCGCCAGTATGCGCCGCGAGCTGTTGTGTGATCAAGGTCGGGGAAAGAAATAAACGCCTTGACGTTGCCCTTGTCCTAGTTGACACAACCGCAGGATCTAGCCCTTTGACCTGCCAACCGGTCAAGCCTTAATTGGTGTTTCAATCCATCTTCATGTTTCCAAATGCTAGCAAGCCGTGCCGTCCTCTGTCTTCCTGGACATTAAAAGGCAACAAAGTACAATTCTTAGACAGCAGAGACCCAGAGAGGCTGGTTATCGGTTTGGGAAAGCGGTAAGAGACCTGGTGGGGCCCGGGGGTTATTTACTATGACACTAATCCCAATCAATGCTGAGGGGCGGCAGATCGATAAGACACAAGATTGAGAATTTTTTGGATTGTGCATCCCACTGCCCGCCTGCCTGCCAGCGACAATTTCAAGCCTGCCTACTCTACAGTTTCATGTTGCCACCTTTATAGCAGGCAAAAGGCGCAAAAGAGGAACGAAAAGGAAAAGGGAAAAAAAAATCTCACATTATGCCCAAAGCTACGGCTCCCAGGGCCGAACGGCCAGCGAGACGACACAACCCTCTCGAAAACGATATTCTCGCAACTGGTCTATTGCGCAACAAGCCTAGTAAAAGCAAGTCCAAGAGCTCTGCAGAGGCCGATGAAAGCTTTGTAGATTCCAAGGCATCCAAGAACATTCTGCGCATCGGTCGCGAGCTCGCTGAAGAAGAAAGTGCAGAGAGGGCCGCTTTGGTACCCGAGCCCACCGTCGATTCATTTGGTTACGATGTTCGATTCGACGACGCTGAAGGAGCCGAGGATGGCAACACTCATGAGGAGGACGAGGCTTGGGGTGATGAGGACGAGGTCGTAGAGGAGATCGAAGTGGATCCTCAGGATCTCGAAATGTACAAGAAATTCATGCCTGATGAGGATGATGACCTGTTGAAACATGGTTGGGATCTCAAACCTTCTGGCGACGCCCAAGAGGACAATGAGAGCCGCAACCTGGCCGATATCATCATGCAGAAAATTGCTGCACACGAAGCCTCCGAAGCCCGAAGAGATGCTGGGCTCCCAGACGATGATTACGAATTGCCTCCCAAGGTTGTTGACGTGTATACCAAGTACGTCTTTCCTGCCGGGTCGCCGAGCTGCATTGTGACTTACTAATATGCTACTAGGGTCGGACAAATTCTCTCGCGTTACAAGTCAGGTCCTTTACCCAAACCGTTCAAGATTCTTCCGACCATTCCCCGCTGGGAGGATATTCTCGATATTACCAGGCCAGAAAAATGGACACCCAACGCCGTCTTCCAAGCCACTCGAATCTTTGTTTCTCATAAGCCGATTATTGTGCAGAGATTTTTGGAAATGGTTGTCCTGGAAAAGGTCCGCGAGGATATCTATGAGAACAAGAAGCTCAACGTCCACCTCTTCAACTCACTCAAGAAAGCTCTCTACAAACCTGCCGCCTTCTTCAAGGGTTTTCTCTTTCCACTTATCGGCAGTGGCACCTGCACTTTGAGAGAAGCGCACATCATTTCCGCAGTCTTGGCTCGCATCTCCATTCCCGTTTTACACTCTGCCGCAGCTCTCAAGGGTCTGTGTGATATCGCTGCCCAGGAGGCGTCTCAGGGCAGCGAAGGCGGAGGCGCTACCAATATCTTCATCAAGACTTTGTTAGAAAAGAAGTACGCGCTTCCATATCAAGTCATTGATGCTCTTGTATTTCACTTTCTCCGTTTCCGCAGCGAAGACCCAGCTAGTGTTCAGATGGACAACCTCATGACCGGCGTCTCTGGTGAAGGAGATGTCAGGACCAAGTTGCCCGTCATTTGGCACCAAAGTCTGCTAGCATTCGCTCAAAGATACAAGGGCGATATTACCGAAGACCAGCGAGAAGCCTTGCTCGATCTGCTACTCAGCCATGGTCATTCGGCTATTGGTCCCGAAGTTCGGAGGGAGTTGTTGGCTGGCAGAGGACGCGGAGTTCCTCTGGAGCCTCAAGAAGTTGCACTTGACGGTGACGATACAATGTTGATTGATTGAACGAAGAACAGAAAATACATGTGAAAAGGACTAAGAAAAAAAAAATGGGAGGAGCAGCATGCGATGGACATGGTATCAAGGGACTCTTGCATGGCGTTTGGAGTAATGGATGGGCAGGTCTATATCCTACAAGCACTTGAATGAAAAAGGTGACGAAGTTCTTCTTCGGAAGCAAGGCTTGAACAGCAGCTTGTTCATCATTGAGCATGGTACACACTGCGAACTGCAAAATGCAAGTTATGCCTGCCGCCCGTCGACTCGAGATTCGCGCCTTCCCAGGACGGTTTAGCACATCAATTGATTGATCAAGCTGCTCACACGTAGACACGTCTTGAAGACACCTCGTTCGACATTTCAAGCCCTCTCTTCAAACCTAGAGCCATCCTAGAGCCATCCTAGGGACTTCCTCGGTCGTTTGGCAATTATAAATTAATCGCCCGAACCACCGGGCATTTTGTAATATTAGCTCCTCGTCATTCCTTGTCTCACTAGCACCACGTCCCCGTTTGTTCCGTGGCCGCCTCCAAAAATTCGACTGGTTCAACAGATTCATCACAGGATTCCTGATCGATTTCCTCCTTCTGAAAACAACACTGCGCTAGTAACACACGAGCGTGCTTGCTTTGGAGGCTTGATGTCGGGATCCCTGGTTGCGCGAAAAAACATGCTACCCAGCCCGTTCGTGCCGTCACCCAACGAGGCAACGTACGTTACCAAGTATGACCGATTCCCAAACAATGTCAAAGGATTGGTTCTTTTTTAATGTTTAGGTTTTTTGAATTTAACTTGCTCGATACACGTGTAGCTATTTCAACTTGCCGTCCTCTGCTTTTGTAACGCCTCCACTCTTTCTTCTCAATTTTGTAACTCCCTCTACTCCCGAGCTTAGTGCTTCCGCAGCGTTGGGATGGCTCAAGGACATGCCGCACGATAGGGCAGCAACAGAATCATCGGCTTCTACTTCCTTTTTTACAAAGATTTCTCCAGGTCCGGCTGCCCCTGTTTTTGGTGTAGACCCTCCACGTCCACCTCGCGAGGGATACGAATAGGTCTGGTTCCCAGAAGGATATTGGGCGGAGAGACGGCCAATCGCTGCACCAAGGGCAAAGAGCAGTGCTAGCTCACGATTCTGGAAATGGAAAACACGTTCTTCTCGGAAATCAACAAGCGAGGTGGAAGCGCAAGAGTTGTCTCACACGTCGCCGACGGCGTCATTGCCCTCACCGTTGTCCAATTTCACTGGCCCCAATGCTCACCAGGTCGCGAGTCCCTACCTCTCAGAGTCCGCTCATGTATTGTCACTGCAACATCCAGCGGGGAGAGTTGAGCCGCATGAATCAGACCAAAGCGGCGCGGTAACACCAAAATCCAAGGAGGCTACCGTTAAGACAGCCGAGGATCCAACTTTGATGGGGACGAGAGATGATGCTCGACAATCAATCTCACAAACGGATGCTCGTTCGGTCGGCCCCAAAGACGTTGACTCCAGAGAAGCCAATGGGTCAAAAATAGACGACTACTTTCTCCTCCCCCCTGGCATCAGTTCCCAACCTCCCCCCGAGCATGACGAGGTAATAGAATTCTGACGCAAGCCTACGTGAAGGGATATTTTGAAACTGACCAACACATAGGACGATGGGGAAATAACTGAAAGTGTGATTCAAAATTTGGAGGAGTTGGAGCAGGTCAGCTGTGGTCCTGCCAAGACCGTTCCATCGGGCTCATTTTGGTCAGATGGGTTTAGGAAAAGGGGATCACGACTGAAATTCCATGGGCGACTGTCGAATTTCACCCACAAGTTCCTCAAGCGTCGTCGTTTCCCGTCCAGATCTCGGTGCAGATCCCTATGTTCCATGACAAAGTCCAGACGTAGCTCGGGAGGTACCAATAAAGTGGCCTTGCTAGACAAATCTCATAGCACAAACAGTGAGTTGCTTCCATCAGCGTCTTAACAAACCAGCTGTCGAAGCGAAATTTCAATCGAACTGACTATGACGGTCCTTTTCCAAGACAGTTTCAGAACTGCCGTCAGTCAGTTTCCGGGTAATGTAAGTGCAAATCATATCCTCCATGCCGACTCGGGACCTCGATTGTTGACCCAGCCTCCAGGAGGCGGTGCGGGTTAGTACGCCTCCCATGGACGAGGACACGGCCGATGGCAGGCCAAGAGGCTTCTTCAGCTCGTTGACACCTCCGGCAAGCAAGCCGGACAGTGCTTCTTCAACCACAACGCCTTCGCCTCCGGTGCAACCAAAACCAAACCATCGAGGGTACCAGCGAAGCAGTGTTTCTTCCCAGCCACGTGAATGGTGGGATCCAATGCCAGCACCACGAACTCGACGACAGCAGCGTCCAGTACAACGTGATTTCGAGTTCGAGTTTGATGTGCCTGAACATCTGCTAAGTAGTCCTCTGTGTCCAGCCAACAGTCGTCATAAGAGTGGTGGGACGGGACTGTGTGTCTATCATGGAAGAAGAAGAACCAAGACTATCCTGAGGGATGCCGATACGCAAAATACCGCGTCACAACTGACTGGCGGTTCATATCAATGAGCTCAATCCGTAGATGTCAATGAAGGACCTGTTCCTGCTCGAGTCTAGTTTTTTATGACATGTGTCCATGACCTGCACATGCTGGTTGTAGTATTTTGCACGGTCATATGAGGTCCATTTGCTCGAATCATCGCGCCTCTCCTCGTTTTTTTTTCCTCAAACGAGATGGGACAAGGAGACACGTCCATGGTCTTATCACAGCCCCAAATGCGAGCGGGCAGCTGGTCGGGTGTAGAGAGTGTCGTCATCTAACTCTCGAGAGTTGTCGTGTGGTTGCAACTAGCGGAAATGGACGGGAATATCGAGCGAGGCAAAGAATGAGAGGTCAAGGCCATCCCATCATTGGCCAATGGTGGCTGCCAGGTGGAGCCCAGGTGGAGCCCAGGAGAGCCCAGGAGAGCCCAGGAGAAGCCAACTGAACTGACCGCGCGCGCCCAGCGCGTCTCCCACTGCAATCGTCGCTTCCTCTCCACAGCCAATTTGACGCGGAGTCCGACGCGCCGCACCCGTCGCCGTCCTCCTTCGATGACATACCGCATGCCGCATGCCGCATGTCATCACATACCAATGCCACTCACCGCGCTCCGACACTGTCAAAACCACACCCGAATCCCGTGAGCCTCAGACCGGACTTTCAGACTGGCTGGCGATGGACCAGGGCACGCCATCGACGAGTCGAAAGCGATCGCTAGACAACACCGAAGACGACGTCAGTCAGGCACAGACGCCGTCGTCGATCAAGCGCCAGAGGGTAGCCGAAACGGCGGCCGCATCTCCCTCGACACCCACGGCGCTGACGGCCATTGCGTCCGCCATTTCTGGGATTTTCGGTGTTGGTCGTCAGTCACATCCGCAGGGTAACGGGGTCACGAGTCCTGCTCCTGCGCCCGATGCTGCCCCAAAGCAGCCCATCACCGCCGCCGACACGAGTGGATTTCTAAACAGGCCCGTCGGTAATGGCGTGTCACCCGTCAAGACCCGGCCGGCCATCAAGTTGGCAGCACTCAAAGGCACGATATGGGACAATGGGGATCTCCCATCTCCAAAAAAGAGCACTGCGCCCAGAAGGCGACCAGCACGGCCGCCAGCCAAGCCAGCAGCGAAGACCAAGGTACCCGTCGTCAAACAGTCCACCAACGATGACGCCACAGCATCGCCTTCAAAGCTTGATTCGGCGTTGCCGGCACCGGCACCGGCACCAAAGGGAATCCTCACTCCGACCAAAAAACGAGGCCGACCCCGAAAAAACGTCACCTTTAATCGAGGTCTCGACGGCGAAGTATTCTTCGAAGACCTGCCAAAGACACCGAGCGCGAAAAAGGCACGATTAACAAAGCTGCAAAAAGAGCAGGAGCAGTATGATGGAATCGTATGCGAGATATGCTCCAAGCCCGACTCCGAAGTGCCCAACGAGATTATCCTGTGCGATAACTGCGATTTTGCCGTCCACCAACAGTGCTACGACATTGCCGAGATCCCTGAGGGGGATTGGTTGTGCAAATCCTGCTCACAGGAGGATGTGCTCCAGACTCCGAGCAAGCCCCTGCCACCGGGGTCGGACGCCACGACGGCTGCTGATGAACCGGCGAAGGCGGTGGAAGCGGTGCCGGTGCCGGATATACCGAACCTGGAGCAGCATCTGCGGGCCTTTCAGCGGGTTCTCCTGGATCGGTGCTCGGGGCGGCGGAGGATACGAATCTTTGGACAGGAGGAGCCATATGAGAAGGCTCGGCAGTTGGTGGAGCAGACGGTTCTTGCGGGCGAGGGGAATTCCATGTTGATTATTGGGCCGAGAGGCTGCGGCAAAACAACAGTAGGTTTTTTTTTTTTTTTTTTTTTTGGCCTCAAGCGTCTCAGTGAACTGCTTTTTGCTGACGAAACCAATTCGACATGTACAGCTGGTTGAGAAAATCATCTTGGATCTTTCCAAGGAGCACCGGCATGAGTTTCACGTGGTTCGGCTGAATGGCTTCATTCATACTGACGACAAGCTCGCGCTCAAGGAGATTTGGCGTCAGCTGGGCAAAGAAATGGAAGTTGAGGACGATTTGTTGAATCGGGTACGTGCAAATCTCTCTCTCTTTTTTGTTCTCTTTCTTGTGTGTGTGTGTGTGTGTGTGTGTGTTTACTTCCATGCCATCAAATGCCACTGACCATGTTATGCTGACTGGGCACCAGACCAACTACGCGGACACGATGGCGTCACTGTTGGCACTACTATCGCATCCATCGGAAATTATGGGCACAGACGAGGGCATCACGTCGCAGTCGGTTGTCTTCATCATTGACGAGTTTGACATGTTTGCCGCACATCCTCGACAAACACTTTTGTACAATCTTTTCGACATTGCCCAGTCTCGCAAAGCGCCCATAGCGATCCTGGGCTGCACCACGCGTCTTGACGTGGTGGAAATGCTGGAGAAGAGAGTCAAGAGTCGGTTCAGCCACAGATATGTCTATCTTGCACCACCGAGGTCGCTGCCGGCGTATTGGCAAATTTGCCGCCAGGGCCTGATGATTGATCAGCCCGATGCAGCTGCCGAAGGCATCGACGTTGCTGCGGACGGCTACCTCGAGTTCCAGAAATACTGGACGCACAAGATTGAGGAGCTCTACAAGCAACGACCATTCCAACACCTGCTCCAGTATCATTTCTTCACGACAAAGTCGGCGGCTGCATTCTTCACGGAGTGGATTCTCCCTCTGTCGTCGCTTTCGGCCAAGAACATGACGCTGGTCAGTCCAACAGCCATGTCGGAGGCGACATCGCTGGCTCCGCCAGACTCGCGGCTGCAGCTCCTATCCACGCTATCGGATCTGGACCTCGCCATGCTCATCTCGGCGGCAAGGCTGGACATTGTGGCTCACACAGACACGGTCAACTTCGCCATGGCCTACGACGAGTACAGCTCGCTCATGGCCAAGCAGCGAGTGCAGTCATCCACGGCGGGGATGCTGGCTCTGGGGGGCCTGGCTCGGGTATGGAGCCGTGGTGTCGCGGGCATCGCTTGGGAACGGCTCATTTCTCTGGGACTCTTGGTGCCGGCGGGCATCGGCGGCGGCAACAGGAGCGCAGGGCATGGAGGCTTGGACGGCAAAATGTGGAAGGTGGACGTTGCGCTGGAAGAGGTGCCGACGGCCGTCAAGCTGAGTCCCCTTTTGGCACGATGGTGTCGCGAGATTTAGAGGGGGTTTGTGGGTTTTGGGTTTCTTGAGACGACGACTACATGAATGCTAGGTACGTGGTACTGCTGGTAGGTGGACGTGCGTCGACGTGTGTAGGATCGTTGGGAGGCCTTGAAAGAGGTGACAAAACGGACTCCTGCTGAGACTCCTGCTGAGACTCCTGCTGAGACTCCTGCTGAGACTCCTGCTGAGACTCCTGCTGAGACTCCTGCGTGGGCAGACATGATGAAGCTAGTATTTTATTTTGTACATAAAACAAGCGTGACGAATATGCATCAACGAGGGAACGGGTATGGGAAAATGGGAAAAGTTTGACGGGGTCAGGTACGTGAATATAGAGGAACGTGACTATACTTTTCCCTTGCTACGGGAATAGATACGCATTCTATACATGACAAGACCGATCAATTAACTGCTTTGTAGAGGTATCTCTGAAGTACAACATGCTGGTGGGTCCAGTGACCTGCCTGCTTGCTTGCTTGCTTGCTTGCTTGCTTGCTTGCTTGACGACTGTAAAAAAAAGGCGAACAGCGAGTACAGGTATTCGAAAACGGTTTGTCACGGACATTCGGCGTAACAGGTTTCGGGGAATACCTACGACCCACCGTCACGGTAACCACCAGTTGACACCCGAGAGATACTACTTGACTAGCGGGGTTGAGGGGGTTGAGGCTGACAGGTTGTGACTCGTGAGGCTGACAAGTCGCAAGGACGCCTTGCGCGCTCCGTGCGTGATGTGGGAAAAGCAAAAGAGCGAGTCCGGCTCTCCTCGCAATTCATAGGCATTGTTTTTGCCATCATCCTCACCACCAGCCATGCCCTCACGCACCCTCTTCACCTCGGTGACGCCTCTCCCCCAGGGCGTCTCCCGCGACGTGGCCGTCGCCTTCCTCCACGACCACGAATCCATGATCGACCTCAACCCGCTCGTCCGGGAACGGCATCGCATCCCGCCTCCTCCGCACTCGCCCGACGACGAGCGCGGCTGCACATGGTACTCCCTCACCGACAAGGTGGCCTACCTTCCCCTGGGCCTCGGCCTGGGCCGCGTCACCTACACGTGTGCCTTTCACGATCTGCCGCGCGGCCTGCAGACGCACTGCTACGCGCCCATGGGGGTGGAAACGCGCTCCAAGTGGTCCATCGGCGGGTGCGTGCCGGGGGAGCCGCTCGAGCCCGTCGAGCTGGGTCTCAAGGCGCCCGCGCAGGGCTTGTATCTGCGCGAGGACGTCGACCTGAGGTGTAATATCCTCGTGGCGGGCCTGGTCAAGAAGACGATTCTGAAGAGTCACGGCACGCTTGTGGAGCGGTTGGTGGACGCGGCGAGGAGGCAGGCGAGGGCGGCGGCGGCGGCAGCGGCCGAGGACGTCAGTCCTTGTGCTCGGAATATGGCTGCGGTGGAGTTGCACGTCGAGGGGGCTTCTCGGTTGGGCAAGTCCGCGGCTGAGCTGCCCTGAGATGCCGTGAGAACCGAATGAACAGGAAAGGGAAGGAAAGGGAAGGGAAGGGATGCATTCTTTTCGTCTTGGGCGCCGATGGGACGACATTACAGGCGCAACATGCTTTCAGAATGGACACCAACACCGCGCCCAAACACGATGAGCAAAAGGGCACAAGCACGAAACATTGCATTGGCAGAAATGAGAAAAGATACCGACCGACAGGAGGAGTATACGAAATTTCATTCTGTGCAACCACCAGTCACATACCTATCCCAAAGTTTGACGACACGCATCACCGGCCCGAGACATGCGGCGTGGGACAGATTGTGCGTGCCCGGAGCAGAACAGGATGTTTTGTAAAAGATGATGTTGATTTCAAGGGTCCGAGACGCAGATCACGAGTGGCATGGTAAATAAAGCTAGAGCAGGAAGGGTTGGACCTAAAACGGATTCTTGATAAAAGACGATATGGGTTCTACAGAGCACGCACAAACAGGATGAAGGAACAAGAATAATTTTTGCACGAGACACGCCACAACTGGCACGACACGCAAGCGAGAAGATGTGCATATGCATGCCCCGGGGCAGAAACGGATGCGAGGATGCTTTATAAAAGATGACTTTGATTATGCGAGTCTGACGAGGCCACGACATGAACAACTTGTCTGCAGGGACACCGAACCGTCCCAGCCAGAATGAAGAAAGACAACAAAAAAGAAGAAACAATGGAGAAGAAGAAAAGACACAGTCTCGAAAATAGGATGAAGGTCAAGTAACAAAGGAAACAAAGACAAGCATGTCACGTGTGCCTGAAGAAATTACACCGTTTTCTGGCAAAAAGAAGAAGAAGAAGAAAAAGAAAAGAAAAGAAAAGAAAAGAAAAACAGATTTCTTGCCCCCGACTTTTCCGTCACTTTGATCCAATCTGGTCTCGTTGGGTGGACTTTTATATTGATGCTCGTCCGGATCGAGCCGTTATGTGTTTGTTCCTTACAGGGCCATCGCGGCGACGAGACCGGCTGCGACGATGGCGAGGCTGTAGGTGATGGAGCTGGTGGTGGCGCTGCCGGCGACGGTGGGAATGTTGGGGTTGCCGGGCATGTCGGTGCCGGGCATGTTGGGGTTGCCGGGCATGTTTGTGCCGGGCATGTTGGTGCCGGGCATGTTGGTGCCGGGCATGTTGGGGTTGCCGGGCATGTTGGTGCCGGGCATGTTGGTGCCGGGCATGTTGGTGCCGGGCATGTTGGTGCCGGGCATGTTGGTGCCGGGCATGTTGGTGCCCGGGTTCTTGGTGCCGTTGCCGGGCGTGGCAGGGGAAGTCGGCAAGACGGGACCCGGGGGCGGGGAGCCGTGCGTCTAGAGTCTAGGTCAGTACCAATGCAATCTGTTTCTTTTAAAGAAGAGTGTCTTCGTACCTCGACAATGGTACAGGGACAGTCCTCAATCGTCAGAGTGGTCGGCTCCGTCACGGTATACGTCTTGTCGCCGATGCAAATGGTTGTCGGTCCGGGACAGTATGTCGTAAAGGCCGTGACAACCTTTGTGACGAGGACGGGCGCCGTGTCGTTGACCATGCCCGAGGCCACGATCCTCATGGTCGACAGTGACGCCGGCAAGGTTGTCACCATGGGAGTAGGGGTCAGGGTCGTCGGAACGGTGACGGTTGCGGTGTCGGTCGGCAAGACTATCGTCGGCAAGGTCACCGTCGGCAGGACCAGGGGCGACATGATCACGGGGGGGTCAACGACCGGCGGGTTGAGGGGCGGCAGGTTATCGACGGGCAACTTGATGGGCGGCACCTCACCGACTGGCAGGTTTCCGATGGGCGGGTTTCCGATGGGCGGGTTTCCGACCGGTACGTTGCCGACGGGCAGGTTTCCGACTGGTACGTTTCCGACTGGTACGTTTCCGACTGGTACGTTTCCGATGGGCACGTTGCCGACGGGCACGTTGCCGACGGGCACGTTTCCGACTGGTACGTTTCCGACCGGCACGTTTCCGACCGGCACGTTTCCGACCGGCACGTTTCCGACCGGCACGTTTCCGACCGGCACGTTTCCGACCGGCACGTTCCCAGCCAGCACCTTGGGCACATCATTCACAAGATCCAGCTGTGCAAGGCCAACGGAGGCGAGAGCCGAAAGGGTGAGAAGAGCGTTGGAATGCATCTTGGCAAGGATGAAGACGAAGATTGGAAGAACGAATGTCTGGTAGTCTTTTTTTTTTCTTGGAAAGGAAGAAAAAGAGAAGAAAAACGACCAAGAATCTCAACGAGTGAATGAAAAAGTGCAAAAGTATGATACCTGTGGTTGGTTAGTCCTCTGTAGAAAGTAGAGACGATGCTGCTGTTCGAGATGGGAAAGGCAGGACCAAGGAGAAGCACTCGTCGTGTTTATATACGTGTGAGGCTGCCGTTGTCCATGATTGCAATCCAGGCCGGACGAGGACAACAAGAGCGGCCGAGATGACGAAGACAACGACGGCAGAAATGGCACGCATGTCAAGCACAATACCAAAGATGGTGGGCGTGTCCGCGCCGGGCATCGCAGAGCCAAAAACATGCCTCCGTACATGCAGTGTACACCGGTGCATACGTTGCGCACTGCGGATACACGATACACATGCTCTGGCCTGGATTGTCGTCCGAGACTAGCGCATGGGTGCGTATTCGTGCTCATTTGGAGGGACAGGAAAACCCCGCCGGACCGGTCGGTCGGTATGCGCGCCTGGGCCGGCCAGCCGGCAGGCATGCATGCAGGGCGGAGGGAGGACTCAAGGAGTTGGGTAGACTAGGAGGCGTTGTCTTGTCGAGGGCGGCGGAGCTGCGTGTTGTTGGTGGTGTTGGTGTTGGTGTTGGTGTTTCTTGGAATCGATGTGCGGATTTCTTGTCTATTCCGCCTTGTCCATCGTATCTGTATTTTCTTTGGTTTCGAGGCCGCTTATCCTCACTCTTGGTGTTATAACGTATCGTTTGGTCGGTTT
>SRPU01000905.1:0-12830 GCA_018360185.1 Claviceps lovelessii
AATATTTCTAGTATTATATAACTTAGTAAGGACTATAATATGCATTACTTAGTAAAATATATATATTTAATATACATGCTTTAAAATATATATAATTATATAAAAACACATATGCTAGTGATATATGCGTTATTCCTTTAGCCTAAAACGTTAAGGATACGTGTTATATGTGCGCAGTGAATGCAAATTTTTTCTCCTCTTATACACATATGTACACAACAAGCAAACAATATGCTAGCGTTAATAGATTTCATTAACGACTCTATACGTTGCGTAGCTAATCCATCTTAGTTAGGCTATTATTACGGTCCAATTCTAATATCTTCTAGTACTACTATTTTATTATGAATCAATACATAGGTGTATGTTGCGCAGGTATACACCATATATCTTATTAATTAATTAATTATTTTTCTTTTAGGTGCAACCTTATTATTAATAGTAGTGGGAAGATATATGGCCGAGCCTTTATAGATAATGTAAGTGTATGTTTCTTACATATATATTCTCTTAATAAGTAGGAAGACTAAAATATAATAGTTTTATTGCTATATTAGACGAGAACACCACAGTTAAATACAGCTACTAGGTTAAGCAAATGTAAAGATTAAGGAGAAGGTAGCTGGTGAAAAGTATGTACTTTATGTGCATTATGTATAGACTAGATATTGATTCTATATAAAGCGCAATTCAACATTGGGTATTAACTCTTAGTTAGCGAAATGCACAATATCTTTATAAACCTAGGTATATTTAAATATATTTACTATATATCCTTTAACTAATATAGTATAGACTTAGCCCTAAGACATCCTTAGTATAGAGATTTGTAGATAAACTAGAGCTTATTGCGTATGTTATAGATATTCTTTATATCTACTATATAAAATACTAATTAACTTTAGGCAACAAAATTATGAATTCTAATAACAATATAGCTACGCATTCTATTGAATAAGCTTAAGTATAGGAAAACACAACCAGCAACTATAAGTAAATATATCTTATAACCTAGACATATGTCTGTCAGTTAAGGAACCTAGGGAATGTAGTATAACTAAATCAAATACTAAGCCAGTGGTATAATGTAATTTATATTTAATTTCTCTCTAAATTATATATCTTAATTTCCTCTATGTTTTTTATTATATATTTTATATATTTTCTATAAGCTATAGTCTTTATATAGTAATAAAATTAGTAGTGAATTAATATTTATATTATAGAGTATATAAAAATAAAATAATAAACAATTATATTTAAACTATATAGCAATGCTTTATATTTTATATAATTCTTCTATGCCTCTATACATCCACTATCCTTAATTTCCTAAGTATTATTAGCATATAACGTATATATATAGCTATTATGCATATATCTATTCTAGTCTTATCCTTTCTTGCTATAGAACCTAAATTTCCCGCTTTATCTATAGCCTTTTATTTTTTATCTATAGTAGATATTTCTGCTTTTCTAGGCTTTAAATACTTTAGGTATCTAGGGAGCATATGCTATTACTATAGAATATAGATAATTGTTAGCGTTTGTAAGATAGAGCCTCCTTGCCTTTATAAGCAGTGTAAGAGGTATTTCCTAATATTACTAATGTAATATCCTTATTTATAAGAAAAGTCTAGTATAACAAATTAGTATATAGGAATAATAGATAGGACATATAGGACTATACCTTTTTATATGTGCTTATTATATATGCAATATTATCACTGCCTGTTGCATTAATATAATCAATAGAAATAGCAAAGGGGCTCTATATAAGGTAAGCATATAATACCTATAAGTTATATATAATATATACTTGCCTTAGTCTTAATAGCCTTCTTATCTTCTAGCTAAGGTATACATTTACATAAGCTAAGATATTTAAGGTCATCTTCACTATTATTATTTGCATTATAGTTGTTTACTATATGTAATATAGCTATATCCTTCTATAACTGCGAGATTAATAGGAGAGATAAGCTAGTGCTGCCTTTATGCGACACATTAGGCATAGTATTGCTACGGTTATGCCGGGCATATGGTGTGTTAATGCTCTGCAATTATAATGGCATAGGCAACGATGCTTCTACATTAGGAGTGGTGTTGTTATGCCGGGCATATGGTGTGTTAATGCTCTGCAATTATGATGGCAGGGGCAATAATGCTTTAACATTAGGCGTAGTATTACTGCGGTTATGCTAGGCATATAGTGTGTTAATGCTCTGCGATTGTGATGGTAGGGGCGATAATGCTTTAACATTAGGCGTGGTGTTGCTGCGGTTATGCCCGGCATATAGTGTGTTAATGCTCTGCGATTGTAATGGCAGGGGCGATAATGCTTTAACATTAGGCGTGGTATTGCTGCGGTTATGCCCGGCATATAGTGTGTTAATGCTCTATAATTATGATAGCAGGGGCGATAATGCTTTGACATTAGGTGTGGTGTTGCTGTGGTTATGCCCGGCATATGGTGTGTTAATGCTCTGCAATTGTGATAGCATAGGCGACGATGCTTCGATATTAGGCGTGGTGTTGCTACGTATATATTGGGCATATAGTGTGTTAATGCTGCATGATTATGACTGCATAGGCAATCTAAAGATTAAGGTAGTGCTCTACACACATCCAGCACTAGGTGTGGTGATGCTGCCTATATGTCGGCTATGTAGTGTGATAATGCTGCGTAATTGTAACTATATAGGCAATCTAAAGATTAAGGTAGTGCTCTGCATATGCCTAGCATTAGGTGTGGTAATGCTGCTAATATGCTGGCTATATAGTGTATTAGTGGCGCCTAGTTGTGAATGTATAAGGGATTTAAAAAGTAAGGTTATCTCTGCATTAGGTATAGCATTGCTAGTTATATGCAGTGCATATGGTGTATTAGTGCTGCGCGCTTGTAACTGTAAAGGTAATTTAAAAGGCGTAGCAATACTATGCATCTATTTAGTATAAGGTATAAATATGTCTTGCATATATAAACTAGGTGTAGGTAAGTTGTATGGATTATAGGGGTTCTAAGGAAGGCTTATATCTTATTCCCTTTGCATAGCTTGCCTTTAATTAGATTTATTCTTTCTTATAAGTGCTTTACTTATATATTGCCTATAGGATGCATCTCTCTAGGTTAAGCTAACACTGCTCTCTTTAATAAGTTATGCCTTTAGATATTTTTCTACTATATATCTCTTAAGGCTAGCATATAGTTAGTATATATATTATTTAGAATGACTATATTACTTATATAAGAATTGCTACTAGTAGAGAAACCTATATTTTAGCAGTAGTATAATCTTCTTAATAACTACTTTCTTCTATGTTAGTGTTCTTTAAGGCATATATTCTCTATTTAGGCTGTACCTTTAATATTACTAGCATAAGGCTAGCTATAATTTAGGGCTAAAGTTTAGACTTAAACCAGGACTTTTAATTTGGATATGCATTACATAAGGTAGCAATATAGTCTTTATACTCCTTGCGCAACTAAGCATCTAATAAAGGCATAATAAATTTCTTATTAAGTATATCTTAATAAGCCCTTCGCTAATTACGCTTAATATAAATATAGCAAAAGATTAGCAGATATTTAAAATGTTTC
The DNA here is from genome assembly GCA_018360185.1 of Claviceps lovelessii. Lineage (NCBI taxonomy): Eukaryota > Fungi > Ascomycota > Sordariomycetes > Hypocreales > Clavicipitaceae > Claviceps > Claviceps lovelessii. The sequence goes on from SRPU01000905.1 coordinate 3,602, forward strand.
TGCTATATAAAAGATAGATACTTTATATAAAGGTATTTGCTAAGACCTACTATAATATTAGTATATATATTATATATGCAAAGCATAACTCTACCTTTTGCTTGCTTTGAGTCTATATTATATATAATTGCTTAAATAGTTTCTAAGGGGGCATTAGGCATTGGATCTATATAGTGCTACCTAATTATCTGCCTGCTAATAGTGCTTAGTTAATTAAATATAGTGGTAAACATCTAGAACGCATAAGTATAGTATACTGGATGTAGAGAGTGGGACTATAGAAAATACCTTTTAATAATATTTTACTGTGTCTAAAGTTATAATAATATAGATAAAGGTTTTGCGCACTATAATGTATAAGTCTTTTGTAATATATAGGTAAGACTTTTACTTACTTAACTTCTTATTATTATATGCAGAATATATAAGGATATTTGCTATTCCCTTAATTTGCTTAAAGGATAGGTTAATTTAAATATATAGTGCTTTTACAAATACCTGCGCTTATTCCTAAAGGTAGAGAATAATATAGAACTTATCTAGTCCCTATATGTAAATGTTGTAAATCTAGCGCTTATTAAGATCTTATAGCTAATTAAAGTTCTATTTACAAATAGCTCCTATAAAGGGTTAGCTTATAAGCTATATATAGAGGGTATATACTAACCTATAAGATGTATTTTAGATAGAAACCGTAGAAGCTAAGCTTAAAGAATTAGATTCTATACTTTATCCTTATAATTAAGTGCTAGATATATCTATTTTATACAATCCTTCTTATAACGCTATAAAAGGTAAAGGAGAATAGGACTTAAATATAGTTGCCCTATAAAAAGATAAGATTTATATATAGTTATAATATAATAATTATATACTTATAAGATATTAAAGTTAGGATATTATTATACTTTATAAGAGCTAAAGATAATGCCTATTTAATATCCTCTAGAATTTTCTTTAGGGGTAGAGAAATATAGTTATATATGCTATGTATAGTAAGCATAATAAACAGAAACCTTCTAATATTAAAGGGCATAAAGAAGTTATATTAAACGCTATATTTATATATCTTTATTTAAGCTTGCCTTTTATAGTAAAAGCCTGTATAATATTAGTATATGCTAATGTTAGGACATAATATATACTTACCACAATGCGTTCGCTTAGATTAAGAACTATCCTAAAAAGAGCAGCGCTCTTATTCACTATTTTTATTAGGACTAGTACTATAGACAACTATATATTCTAAATATAGCATATTATATAAATGTTTGTTAATAGGAAACTGCGTATGTATGCTAGTGCTAAGGCTGTAAGGATAGCCAATATAAATGCTCTAGATATTATTAGTATATTTATACCTTATTAATACTTTATAACTTATATTATTCTATTTATTAGCTATCTATATTATTTCTTAATCTCTATAGCAAATTAGGCCTACTTCCTTAGACAGCAGGGGAGGAAGATAGTATAGTTTATAATTCTCCTAAGCCTTAATATATACCTAATAGGCCCTATTTAGACATTAGATATATAAAAAAATATATAGGAATAAATAATATACTACTCTATTTTTTTCTTAATTTTGTTATTAATACTTATGTTTTCTAAATAACTAGCATAGGTCTTTTATAGGTTACTAATAAGCTTTACATTAAACTTATTGTTCTACTGCTTATTTTTCTTAATAAGCTTAGGGTTAATAAATATATAAACCTTAATTCTAGTATATTTAAAATATTAGTACTAAAAGCAACCTTCTTTTTTAATTATAAGAAAGTAGCTTCTATATAATATTTATATTAGCATATAAGGTAAATATATATCCAATATATATATACAATAATTTCGGCGTTATTTCATTCATTTTTCTAGATTGGTTAAGCAAAAATTGGATCTAAAATATTATTAGCTTATAGTAATAATATATAACACCTATTATATACTAATAATGCTAACTTACTCCTAAATTATAACCTTTATATTATCCTTATAAATTATATCCTTTAGGTTCCTATATACTAGAATAAAATAAAGAAGACTATTATTATTAGCTTAAGGGTAGCTAGGGAGAGTAAGACAGTTAATTGCGCGTTTTATATATATAGTATGTGGACCGCTTTTTGCAATAGTAACTCTAATAGAATTAATAATATTCTATATAATATTAGCATATGTATATCTGCTTATAGTAAGAATATATACCTTTAGAATATTAAAGAAGTAGTAAATTGCCTTAGGTATAATTAGGGATACCTATTTTATAGTTTAGTAGATATTATATATATAATAATAAGGAATAAAATATAAACAATATATTCTATCCATTTCGTCCTATTTAGTTAAGAATATTAGAGGTAGACTAGATTATTTATAGGTATAGTTAAGGTGCTATTTTTATTAATATATAAGTCTTATTAAGTAGAAAGCAATTGCGTATACTAGGCATATAGTAGGTTAGTATTTTCTAGATAAGGGCATAATACTATATATTCTATATTCTTTCTATAGTATGCTTATAAAGGATATACCTATCCCCTATATATAGTATATATAATAAAGGTTCTCCTATATATTATATAAGGATAAAATATAGACTACTTATTATTTTTCTATAAAAACTAAATTTTTTTCTTTATAGTAGATAAATTTAGCCTTTATGCTCTATTTATATAGATATAATATAGAGTATATCTCTAAGCGATGTTAATTATAATTAATTATACATAGACTGCTTCTCTGCTTTAATCTTAATTAGTATATATATATTTATAGGATATATGCTAGTAGAATTATATAATTTAGCCTTAAGCAAGGTATTCTCCTCGTGTTATATATATAGTATAAGCACGCACTAAAACACCGTAGAGCCCTGCATATGCATAGCATATGCAGCTCCTAGTCACCGCCTGCCCAAATGGATTTGTGATGCCCCACCCTGGACCTGAGCGATTCTCCGCTGGACCTGAGATTTGCTGGCCCCCCATGGCTGCTCACAACTGCTTACAGCTGGTCACAAGGGTGGTAATGTAAGTAGCTAGTAGTTCATTATGGCCAGTATTATCCTAACCGCATTGTGTGCCGATTTGTGCTACAACGTCTTGAAAGGTTACTAAAAGTCACTCTGAAGCTACACCAATATCCCACCGAAGAAACGTGGGTCGGTACAAAGGTTTAGTGGCCTTCTCGGCACCAAGGGCGCCCAAAGCTAGAGGTACCTCCCAGCTCAGGCAGTGATCAGGACAAGGCTAAACCTGGCAATAACAACTTTCGACTGCACGCCAAACTCCATGCTTTACATTTTCCGGTGGCTGATAGGATAGGAAAATGTTGGATGACCTTGAAAAGGCTCATTTTAAACAATAAACGTGGATGTGGCTCCTTGGGCACGTACATAACTTGCCTTAATAACAGGGGAGATGCACACACCGTACATACTGCACATTCATTCTGATTGGCCAAAGGCCCTAGTTCTGCTCGCTCGTACGGTATATTTTGTGCATCAGTCTTTCACGACATCGCCGAGCAACAACATCAATGTCCATCCGAAGCGCGGGTCGCTAGAGACTCACTTTGCGGCATCTCCCAGACGATAACCACCTCGGACGGACGGACAGCCATGCCTCTGTAAGACAGCAAGTCCGTACCAGCCCCATGTCGCCAAACGCGACCGTGTTAACCAAAAGCCAAATTGAAGGCATCTACTGGGTAAAAAGTCGTGGAATGTCTACAATGCCGACAACATTGCCCGAGTCCGCCGCGACGAGGCGGCAGCCAAGGCCGCAGAGGAAGCCGAGGAGCAGCGCATGCAAGAAATCGATGCGCAACGTCGATTAGCCATCCTGCGAGGCGAAAAGCCCCTGCCTCCCTCGTCCACGCAAGAACAAAACGAGGCAGCCGTCGAGCGAGCGAGACCCGGCGCGGAATCAGGACGGCCGAGACGAAAGCGCAAGCGAGAGGGCGAGGATGACACCGACTTTGAAATGCGCCTGGCGCGGGAGCGAGCCGAGCCCGGAAGCAGTGCACTCGAGGTGTCGCATAAGCCCAGCAGCAGCTCGGCGCCAATCGTTGATCGCCGGGGATATTTCGACTTGTTTGGCGATGAGAAGAGTAGAGCGCACGCGGAGAAGAACGAAGACGCCGAGAGGGAGGCGCAGAAGAAGAAGAGAGAGCACGAGGACCAGTTTACGATGCGATTAGCCAATGCGGCAGGGAAAGATGGTGTCAAGGAGCCGTGGTACCTGCGAGGTAACGCAGATGGGCAGACCCGGTCCCTGAAAGACATCTGGGGCAAAGATCACTGGAGACGCAAGCAGCGGGATGCCGATGACATTGCGGCCAATGATCCCCTGGCGATGATGAGGAAAGGGGCCTCGCGTGTGCGAGAGCTCCAACAGGAGAGGAAGAAGATTCAAGAACAACGAGACAAGACTCTTCGTCAACCGCGAACGGAGGACAGACGAGAGGACAGACGAGACGAGAGACACAGGGGGAAACATGGAGGAGAGTCGAGGCATCGCAGCGCGTCACCTGATTCATCGCGAAGGCGCCGACGGTCAAGAGAGAGAAGGGACGCTGGCGAGGAGAGGGATCGTGATCGTGATCGTGATCGTCCTCGTGAACGGGGGCGAAGACGTCATGAACATTCGCATCAATCGGGTAGCCTCGGTTCGCGTTCACGAGAAGAACGACGGCCTCGCCATCGTGAAAATTCATAAACGACTGACGAATGAAGAATACACATTTGAAGACACCTAGCATGATTACATGAGAAACAGGCATAGAATACATGAAAATCGACAACCGGACCGTAACTTCCCCACGACTATTGCGCTGCTGCCATACCTTAACCCCCCCCCCAATCTCTTTTCCCAATCCCATAAACACCTCTGTTCAGCACTTTTCTGTCCACGGAAGCCTAATTTCGACAGCTCTCATATCCTTGGCCGTCATCTCCGCAACCTCCCTAGCCTCCAACTTCCTCAAGGCCTCCTCGATTCTCCCGTAGAGCTCCTCGCTCAAGCCCTCGGCGCAATCACAATAAACATCCACCCCCTCCTTCGTAAATACCGTGGGCGCAAACCACGTCACTGCCCATCTCTCCGTCTTGCCCTCGACGGTCGTATTCTCGCCCCAGCCAAGCACCTCCCAGTGACTGGACACGAAGAACAGCCACCCCTTGCCTCGCCAGTTCCAGCCCCCCTCGACGGCCTGCGTGTCCACGCCCTCGACACATTTCCACACGCTGCCGCTCTTGTTGGTAGGTTCGTATTCCACCAGGTCGTCTATGCGGAGTTTGCCGTCGCCTTTTGATGATGATGACGGCAAGGGCTTGTAGGTGATGCGGACGTTGCGCGCGGACCGCCACATGCTGAGCGTGGAGTGAGTGACGGTCCAGGTGCGGCAGAGCCAATCCAAGGATGGAAGAGGAAGGGATGCGACACTGTTGTTTGCTTCCGATGCTGATGGGGTGTATTTGGAGGGGAGAGCAAGAGTGATGGGCGCTTGGGTTGGCATGGTGCCTTTGCGGTTCTGTACTCACGTGCAATGCCAGCTGGTGTTGGACAGTTTCAAAATGGTGACGTCGAGGCGCTTCCTCGACTTGAGATGGAGGTTGCCGCGCTAAACGCAGAGGAAAAAGATGATTGAAACACACATCAGACTGTTTACGCTTTCTTTCTTTGTTTCTTTCCTTCTTTTCATCAAGTCCGGACCAGGTGAGCTAGCCTCGACAGCTCCTCAAAACATTACTTCTTTCTCCTTGTCACAAAGTCAATCGGGAACGAGGCGGAATGTCACTTGACTGCCAGCTCTACGTGGTGCCGACCAGCTTGGCCTCGAGAGTCCGGAGGAGGCGACACAGAAAAGGAAGGCCTCGAACCTGCACATGGATTTTCTTGACAAAAAGTCTCATCAACCTCCACTCGACATCTGTCACCAGATGTCGTACATGATGTGATTGTACACTGGATATTTCTTCGAGTATTTGAATCTGAGCCTTGACATTTCCAGCTCCAGGGCCCACACGTGGCTACTTGGGCCACCAAAACGAGCCCAAGAAGTGACCCACATCCAGTCAAGCCGGTTTGGCCAAAAAAAAGAAAAAAAAAAAAAAAAAAAAAAAAAAAAAAAAAAAAAAAAAAAAACCACCTCGCTGCACCAACTTCGCCCCCGCGATGCGCCCCGACGGACGACAACCCCAACACCACGTCACGACGAATCCGCGTTTCATCCTGCCCGTGTGGCCGGGATAAAGAGAGAACAGAATAAAAGAAGCCAGTTTCACAATTTGCGGTTCAGGCCGAATGCCCGGAAGAACACGTGGCGTGTTCGGATTCCGTGTCATCTCCGTACGAACCGATGTAAAGCGGACATCCGAGCCCCCACTCATCCGAAGAGGATAATATTGGTTTTCTCTTTTACAGAAAGGAAAAAGAAGAAAAAGACACGCCACATATCCTCGTCATGGATTCGGACGCCGATGCCGACGCCGCTGCCATGGCCCAAGCAATGGGCTTCTCCTCCTTCGGCACCCAAGATCGACCCCTCAAGAAGAGGAGATACAACGCCGCTGCAGACAGCATCTCCTCGGCGGAGACGGCACCACAGCCCCAAGCAACAGGATCGAATACTACGCCCTTGGCGGCGCCGGGCGCAAAATCATGTGCAAACGCGGAGGAAATCGACCTGCACGACGAGGACGACGAAGTTGGGGAGAAGGACGACCACAACGACGAAGCCATTCCGTTGCAAGCCAGCCAAGTCTCGATCAAGGCCGCGCCCGCAGGATTGCCGGCTCGACCAGCCCCCGGGATAGGTTTCGTCGGGACCGTCTCGTCCGAAAGTGATGCCCACGCCCCCGCCCCACGGTCCCGTCCTGGGAAACCGGCGCAGAGGTCGCACAACGAGCTCTGGTACAAGGATTATTACGACAGTACCTCGAATGAGAATCCGTGGGAGCGGCTCGAGAAAGCCATGGGACTGGCGACGAAAGGGATTTGGGTTTCCGGGTCCGAGGGCGCGGCAGCAGCACCAGCACCAGCACCTGCTGTCAGCTTGACAGGCTAGTCCTGCTTGGACAGCGGTGCTAACAGAAAGATGTTGATATTCGACGAATAGCACTTGACTCGGCGGCATCTGCTTTTGTTTTTTTTCTTTGCTCCATCAACAAAAAGTATTTCATCAATCCCTGCGAGCTGTTCGCGAGGGCTTCCAGCCAGGCAAGGAGGACAGGACTCTGTGTCATGTAAGAAGGGGGTTTTGTGGTCGTGGAACCACCACAAAAAGTGTCATGTGACCATTATTCTACTGCATGACATCTCTTTGGTGGAGTCGCGGCAAACAATGGAACCTGACAGGTGTGATGGGAACACTTCTTGGAAGAGTGTCTACATCATGCCTGTATCCGTTATATCCCCCCCTCCCCCCCCCTTCCCCTGGAGCAAAGATACGCGTGATAGCACATGGTCGATGAGCATTGGACGCCTAGTCTGGGTCTAGGGTGATGTTTGCTACGCTACTATCGACACACTCTTTGAGGAGCCCGCTATCCGTGCCCCCTTGCTTCATACGGCGATATGGACACCATACCGTTCGAGCTGGCCACCTCTCAAAGCATCTCTACAGTGTCATCCACATACAGACACGCCCCTTTTTGAGCACGCCCATCTTCCTGACCATGTCATTGATCGAGATGCCATTGGGGCTATAAGAGGCTTGGACGGCCCTTCTTTGCCTCTGGTCATCCCTCGGCAGCCAGCCCTATTGGTACCGTTGTGCCGGAGAGAGGAACAGGGTCCCCTTGTAAAATCGTGGCATTTTGAATCCGCACGCCCAGGCACTACAAGTACGATCCCGACCTCCGCAGACGCAAAGAAGAACGAGATGTACCTCATCATCAAGGAATAAACACCCCCTTTCCCAAAACCCAACCGTCTTTGTTACTGCGTCCAATCATACGTCATGAATCGTGAAATAGACCACGAGTGAGCAAAATAATCCCTTCCCTCCTCCCCCCACTTGCCGAAGTTGCCGGCTCGCCATGTGGAGATGCTATTGTCACGGTCCAAGGGTGGGCGCTTAGTTGCCGCCGCTCCCGCCAGTTCAGGGGGTGGTGCTTTTTCCATCACATTGCAGCCTGGTGCCAGATCGGAAGCAACTGCCGACATGCGGGATGCGAGATGCGACATTGCCGCGCTCCTTTTTGTCCCGTCTTTGCAAGTTACGTGTGCCCGAAAGAAGATGCGCTCGAACCATGACTCTCTCCCAACGTGGCGTTTGCTCATGCTGGGTGCCGGGTGCTATAAAGGTAGCGATGTATTGTGCTTCCTTCTGCACTCATTTCCAGAAAAATAAAATGTGAGGCTCTGACACTGCCTCCCGAGAGGAATTCTTCAAAAATAACCCCCCCAGAATGAAGAAGCCGGATATCATGAAAAATTACTCCAAAAAAAAAAGAAAGAAAGAAAGAAAACGCCTCGCCCTTTTTGGTCGCTCAAATGAGTCTCACCACTGAAAAGACATATCGATACCGAGAAATAGTGGCCAATGATGACCCACTCCGTCAACAGGCACACATCTAGTACTCGGGGGATGGGTATCTCTCGCGAGCTTTGCGGTACTCCTTGGGGTGCTTGCGCGAAGCCTTGGCTTGTAACGACCTAATATAGCAACAGCGGAACGGTTAACTCTACGGGCTTATACATAGTTTATCATGGAAAGGGCAAGGAGCCATATCGTCGAATATGTAGCCGGATTCATTCTCATTCTAACGCAAAGGGAGGTGATGGCGTTCAAGTCGAGTCATGGCAACCACCAGAGCAAGGATCACGAGTTGCGGACAAACAAAGAAAGAAGAAAGAAAGAAAGAAAGAAAGAAAAAAACTCACAAGACTTTCTTCTGCGTCCACTCTAAATCGTATCTCACCTCGCGCGCGTCACGCATTCCGTCCTGAAACCTCTCCCTCGTCTTTGCAAGACGAGCTTGTGCCTGCTTTTGCAGTTCGACGAGTTCGCGATGCTTTGCGTTGAGCTTGCCGGAACTGTGTAAAGCGGCCAGTTAGCTTTCTTTCTTTCATTCCTAGAGTTCAAGCCAGCAAGCCAGCAAGCAAGCAAGAAAGCAAGCAAGCGGAGAGGCCGGGCCCTTCTCTCTCCCTTGCTTCACGCCTCCCTCTATCTTCTTTGCTCTTTTCTTTTCTCTTCTTTCTTTCTTTTTTTTTTTTTTGGC
>SRPU01000906.1:0-12825 GCA_018360185.1 Claviceps lovelessii
TTAGTGGCTTAAAGGGATTTTTATAGAGCTAAAAACACCTATAAAACCCCCTATATAGATTTTTTATAATAACTAGGGAGCTATAAAGACTACTTATAATCCTGCTCTTTATAGCCGTACTAAGCACACCCTTCTAAAATTTTACTATAATTAATAATTAGTATTAGAAGGGCTAGCTAAGATTGCTTACCTAAATACTAAGAAAATGCCGGCTAATGGGCTTACAAAGCCCCTTATTAGTCCTATACACCTTATTTTCTTAGACCTTATAGGGCTAAAACCCCTATAATTTATTGCTAAAGCCACTAAAATAACGCCTAGCTAAAGGCACTAAAACAACTATAAAAACACCTAGAAAATTGAAGATATTTACAAAAACACTTAGAAAATTAAAAATAATTATAAAAACAAAGAAAGAATAAGGTCTTTGCTTTTAATAGCAATTCTATTGTAAAATACTATGCATTACTATAGTAAAAAGTTATTTACCCTAGAGCCCTGATTTTAGGCTCTATAATTCTATAATTTATTTTTATTTTAGAATTTTCCTAGATTTTATATAACTTTTTCTTTTGCTTTTACCCTTAGTGCCCTATAATAACTAGCCCTAATACTTCTTTAAAGGGGGTATTAAAAATAATAGGGGTTATTTATAGAGGATTCCTTACTATTAGTGCTATAATTATAGCGCTTATAGAAGCATCTTATAGGGAGGCTTTACTAGCTAGCAAAGCCAGTGTAAGCTAGCAAGCTTATGCGTATATACGCAGTATAACTATGGAATTCTAACTAAAGGTTACGTGCATAGAGCTTATAGCTGTAAGGTCCCTATAAATCTTTACTTTTTACCCTTTTACGCCTATTCTAATAGCTATATAGTTAGGCTAATAGCTATTAGGTATAGGGCTAACTTTAAATTAAACTTATAGGGTAACTAGCAAAGCTATAGAGAAATGGATTAAATAGGCTAACTAAGCTACTAAAGGCAGCTTAGTTAGTAAAGGTAGTTACCCTATAATGTTAGTTTTTACTGTTTTTTGCAATAAGGAGGAATTTATAAAGAATTTTAAGACTAGATTCTTTATTACTAAATTTAAGGCTTTCTTTCTATATAATTATCTAAAAAATCGATTTTTAGGTTGTGTGCGTTGATTTTCACTAAGTTAACTAAATAGCAAGCATATTAGCAGCTAATTTATATAGCTATAAGTCTATTTTTTTATTTTCCTATATAAATAAATTTTATAGAAAATAAAAAGTAGCTTATAAAGCCTAGCTAGCGACTAGGATCCACTAATAAGGTTAGAGGGTATATAAGGGAAGGAAGTAAAAAACCCCCTTATAGCTGCTAACTATATAGACCGTTAGAATCACTCTTGCCAGCCGCGCACACCTGCAAAGTCAGATTAGATATAAATTTTATTAAATATTATTGCAAATTCTTTAGCGAATTAAATAGTGCTAAAAGCAACGCAAAAGCTTCTATTTTACGTGAGATTTAGCTGACTGTAGCTTACTGCAGTGCTCTGCTCTGCAGAGCAGTGGACCTGTGGGTGCACGCTTACTGAGCCCACTACCTTAGTAAGCTGTGCTCTACAGCACCCACCTCAGTTATTTCTAATAAAACTAAAAGGTATAAGTAATGCTTAAAGTAATAGTTTTCTTTACTTAAATAAACTAATTTATATATTTTATAGTATATTAGCTTACTCTTAATAATTATACTTTCTTAGTTACTAGCCTTAATATATATATAGCTTTTTATAGTTTTAATATTAACTTTATTTAATATATACTAGCTTTTAGCTAAAGCTATATATTAGCTAAGGGTTAGGTAGTTTAGTTCTTTAAATATATTAAATAAAGTATAATACTTACTTAAGCTACTATTAACTTTACTAAATAATAATAATAAGAATTCTTTAATAAGTTCTACTATTTAATAAAATATTACTAACTAAAGAATAAGATATAGCTTAGCCTTTATAATATTTATATTTTTTATTTAAGTAAAAAACTAAACTAAGTAATAACTAAGTATACTATACTTAAGGTTTTAACCCCCTTTATTATAAAACTAAATATTTTAAAGAGAATATATTTTATTTTCTATATTAATTTAATAGAATATATAGTAAATAACCCCCTTTCTTTTTAGGTATTATAAGACTTTTACTTAAGCTTTATATAGCTTTAAGATAATAAAGTAAATAAACCTTTTAAATATTAAATTAAGTTTATTTTAGCTATAAAGAATACTAAAGAATATAGTAAGTATTATAATATATTAGTTAAGTAGGTAGGCTATATATAGCTAATATAAAAACTACTTAAAAACCTAAAGAATACTAAAGCTTTAATACTATTTAAATTATACTAAGGCAATATATATTATAATAATAGCCTAATATAAATATAATATATTCCTTAATTAGCTTTATATAGTATATTATTTAATATATACTTTAATAACACTAGTCTTTATATAGGCTTTAATTTAGCCCTAATACCTCTATACTTTAATACTACTTATCTTTTAATAAGGTAAATAAGGGACTTAAATAAATTTTCTTTTTCTTTCTTTTCTTTTTTTTTTTATACTACTTAGTAAATATAGCTATAAAGGGTAAGTTAAGGTTAGGTAATAAGGGTAGCTTTTAGCTTATAGTAAATAAAGAAGGGTTTATTAGCCTTAGGCTAGTTATACCTTAGGTTTAGGTAAAACTAGCTAAGGGTAGTAGTAGTAGTATAATAAAGGGAGTAGGTAGTAGACCTAAAATACTAGAATAGAGTAGTAATAATAATATATTTTTAAAGAGATTATAAAGAGGGATAAATATAGCTTTAAAAAGGTTGCTAAGAGGGGTAAATATACTTTTAAAAAGGTTAGTAAAAGGGAATAGTATAGGTATATATAAATACTTATTAGTAAGTAGGGAAGGGGTAAATAATATAGTTTAATATACCTAAATATTAGTAAATAAATCTTAATATATAGGCATTAATTATTTAATTTAATACTATACTTTAAATAACTAAGTATTAATATAGTTAATACTAGTTTTTAATATATAAATAGTAGTAGAATTAATAGTAATAGTAAGTAAGGAATACTTAAGTATTATAATAATAATAAACTAAAAGTATTTTAAATATATTAAGGTAGGTAGAGGGGAGAAGCTAATAGCTACTATAGGTATAGTATACTTCTTAATAGTATATAGAGTAATTATAAATTAAGTATAAAAAGCCTTAAAAGGCTTAGTTAATATAATTTTTTACTCCTTACTATTAATAGCATTATAAGTAAGGATATATAGTGCCTTTATAGCTTTATTATAATAAATAGCTACTACTATTTTATAAATAAAGTAATATAAGGTAGGACTTTAGGTAAATATAGTAGTATTTTATATATATATTATTTTTCTTTTTTTATACTTCTTATAAAAGTATACTAAGCCTAGGATATATAAGAATAGGCTATTATTAAATATATATATAATATAGAATAAGTACTATATATTTAGATTAAAGAGGTTAATAAAGGTAAATAACTTATTTTTAAAGTTACCCTTTACTTTATAGTAGCTTAAAATATAATAGCTATTTAAAGGTAGGGGGGGGGGAGAGGGAGTATTAATAGTAGTAGCTATATTCTTACTATACTTAGCTAGGTATGCCTAAGGTAGTAAATAGAAATAAAAGGGCTTACTAAGAGAATTTAATAAGGAGTAATAAAGAATTAATACTAAAAAAAAAAAAAATAAAATAAAATAAAGGTAGGCTAGAGAGAAAAGGGTAGTAATAGGCTTTTAAATAAAAACTTAAGTATTAATAAAAGATAGGATAAGGGGATAATATAGAACTTATATTTATAAAAACCTAGGAGCTAGATAGGATATTTATAGTTAATAGCTAGTATATAATTAACTAGCTAATTTAGAATTTTAGGATTTTTATTTTTAGGTTTATTTATTATTAATAGGCACTGCATTATAACTAGTTAGGATAATGGCTCTGCCTATTAGAGTGTATTATTAATATTTTTATATTATTATTATTGCTTAAATAGCTGCTAGCTAGCTAATAGCTAGAAGGCAGTGTAAGTAAAGGAGCTATATAATAGATTTAAGCTAGTAGCTTAGATCCTTAGCAGAGTAAGAGAGGGGTATATAAGGAGACCTATTGTATCTATAGGGCAAGCCCTAAGGACACACACTATATATATAGCATATATATAGAGGAGGGGGATAGTAGTCTTCCCTTCCCCTTTATAGATAATAATAACTTCATTAACACTAGATCGCAGTAGCCATCTAGGCTAGTCCATAACAGCAAGCCCTATTTAAGCTATTAGCTTTTTTAGCTATTTATATAGTAATAATTATAAATATACTAAGCTATATTACTAAATATACTCTTTTAATAATAGTCTTTATAAAGCGCCTAAAATATTATATTTTACCTTAAATATCTAAGTAAGGGTAACTTATATACCTATTTTATTAGTATTATAATAAGAGGTTTAAACTATAAGACCTAAATCTAGCCCTAAAACTAAAGAGCGCTATAAGTATTAATTATATAGTTAGCTACCTAGGCCTTTACCCCTATAGCCTTTAGAAACTTTTTATTATTTTAATATATAGCTTATTACTTAAAAGTATAAAACTTATTAGCTTAAAGGCCTTAATTCTATAAAGACTATAAATACTTATTACTAAAAAGAAGATATTCTAAAGGCAGTCCCTTATTACCTCTACTTAGGTTTTAGTATATATACCCCCCTTCTATACTAGTTACTTTTAGTATATAGCCCTTACCTACTTTACCTCCCCCCTTACCTTTATATAGCTTTATTCTAAGCTCCTAATAAGCTATAATTAATATTTTACTATTAATATATTATAATACTATAAGGACTATTAAGGGTTATTATTATAAAGAGTCTTTAAATTTATTTTACTTTTATTATAAAAAGGTATTAGGCTACTTTATTAGGCACTTAGAGTAATAATATAAATAAAAGTTAAAAAGGGTAAGTATTTTTAATTAGTATACTTACTACTTTAATATCTTCTAAAGTATAATAAAGTATTTTAGGTTTTTATAGTTAATAAGAATAGTAAATAGGTAAGCTATGCTTTAAAGCTTTACTCTTTAAGCCTTTAGGTAGGAGATAATAATAAGTAGTTTCTTATTATAAATTATATAGTTCCACTATACTAGCATTAGGTATACTAAGTAGTAGGCTACTAGGTATAGAACCTCCTTTATATTATACTAAGAAAGGCAGCTACCTATAGCCTCTTTAAATATATTTACTTTTACTAAAGTATTTTAGTTAAGATTCTATTAGGCTAGAACTAGGTATAAAATAAAAGCTAATTTAAGCGCCTTAAACGCTAAGGTATACTTTATTATTTACTAAAAAAAAACCCCTTTTTTTATTAAAGCTAGTAAAGGCTTAGTAAGCTTTAAAAAGTTTTTAATAAATTCCTAATAAAAGTTTATAAACCCTAGAAAACTCCTTACTTCTTAGGTTTAAGTTAGTACCTTTTAGTTATAAATAGCTATAATTTTTTTAAGATTTAAGTAAATACTCTTCCTAGCTTTTATAATAAATTTAAAGTATTTAATCTCCTAAACTCTAAAACTATACTTATTAATATTAAAGTAAAGTCTAGCCTCCCTTAGCTACTATAATATAAGATATATTTTTTATATATAGTCCTTCTATAACCTAAAAGTATAAATAAGGATATTATTTAGATATATAATAGTAAAGTCCTTTAAGGTAGATTCTAAAGCTTTATTAATATATTACTAAAATATAGTAGGGGTGCTAGCTAAACTAAAGGAATAAATAAGCTATTTAAAAAGCCTAAATTTTATTTAAAATATAGTAAGATACTTATTCCCTTTAGTAATATAAAGGTAGTAAAATATAGCTTAAATATTTAGCTTTATAAACTACTAAGCACTAGCTAAAAACTATAATATCTTTTTAATAAGGGGTAGTAAGTAGTAGTTCTAGTTTATAACTTAGTTAAGTGCTTAGTAATTTATATAAAAATACTAACCCTTCCTAGCCTTTTTAACTAATAGCACTAGCGCTATTACTAAGGAGAATAATATATAAATTTATTCTTTATTTATAAGTTTTACTACTTACTTATAAATCTTTAATAGCTACTTATATAGTATATTATATAAAGGCACCTAAGGAAGGTTTAAGGTTAATTTATTTAAATTCTTATAAAAGTAGATATAGTAGTTAGTATAGCCTTAATATAGTAGCAGTTCCCTTACCTTCTCTTTATTAAATAGGTTTATAAAGTCCTAAAGTTTTAATAAAAATCCCTTAATTCCTAATAGATTTTAAATTAGCTTTACCTTTAAGACTAAAACTAAGTTTATTTTATAAAGACTTATTATAAGTAACTATATATTAGATTTCTCCTTTATTATATACTATACTAGTTTAGTATAAATTAAGCTAAGGATTATAATAGTTAGCTAAGCTACCTAGTAAGTATTAAGAGGTACTACCTTTAGGGCACCCTTAAAGTATACTATTAGCTACTATATAGCTAAGTAAAGCTTAACCTTATTTTATACTAACTAAGGTATACCTAAAATATAATCTTTAATAAGGCTTAAAATAATATAAGTAGTAACTAAAAATATTTATTTATTTATATTTCCTTAAAAGTATATTAGGTATATAATATATATACCTAATCTAGGTTTTAAATAGCCCCTTTAGGTTACTACTATTACTATTATAATTATATAGGGTTAAGAAAGAGAGATTTTAGTTAGGCTAAGCTATTAGGTAGCCTTTTTACTTATAGTAGTAAAACTATTATAGCTACTATTTACCTATATTATAAGAAAGGTAGTATTATTATAGAGAAGAGAAAGGAGAAATAATAATAATTTTATATATACCTTTATTTTTAAGAAATCCTCCTCTAAACTATCTACCCCCTAAGCTATATAGTTTTATTTATTATTAGTGCCCCCTTTATTAAGTTTTAGGCTAAGGGGTTATTTTTTTTTAAATTTATTATAAGGGTATTTAAGTCCCTATCTTTATTTATTATAATAGCTATTTAAATCTTAATAGTATTCTTTAAAGATAATGCTAAAAGGAGATAATAATAGAATTAATAGTAGAAGGGAAAGCTATAATAAAGGTATTATTTAAGCTCCTAGCATCTTATATATTCCTTTAAAGATATTTATATAGTATATTACTTTCCCTTTCTTTTTTTACTCTTTAATTTACTATTCTAAATACCTACTAAGTTAATACTAGATATTTTTATATTACTATCCTTATCCTAGCTTATACTTAATTAGTATAGGGCCTGCATTTACTCCTTTAAGTAGTAGAAGTTAATATCTAAAGCAATACTATAGTAGCGTTTTATAGCCTTATTATAATTTATTTAGGAGATATTATAGCCTATATAATAGTTATATATTGTGTCGGGGAAAAAGGGAACTCCCGACTAATTCCACGGCCGCGGGCAGCTGCAAGCTAGTGGTTATAAGCTTGTCAGCTAGCTGGCAGTTATCGGAATATAGGAAAAAGAAGAAAGAAGAAGAAAAAGATCAGAAAAAGGTTCCAGGTTATCGGATTACGGTCCGGCACCGACTGTTAATAATAAAAGATCATTAAAAATATATTATAATTTAAGACCCTGCAACCTAGCTTACAGCTACTAACAGCTATAAGCTAGCCCTACTAGGGTTAAACTTTAAAGGTTTAAGTGTGGGTGGTTTTTCTATCTAAGAATTAGCAATTTGCATTGCTTATATACTGGAAAGAGGTCACGTGCTTACAGTCGCTGCTAGCTGTTAGCTATGTGTGCGGCTGCGCGCAGCTATTAGCAATCCTTAGGGCTAAGGATCTTTGGCCCCAACATAACACCTCCCCTCTTAATTATGCAACCGCAGTTGTGCAATTAAGGACAACCAATAGAAAGCAAGCAAAAAGATAGAAAGTAGGGTAGAAAAGAAAAAAAAAAATAGAATAAAAAAGTTAGTAAAAAAAAATTTATATAAATTTTACCCCCCTAATTCCTTGCTTATTAGACTGTTAGACTTCTAATTCCTTACTTATTAAACCATTAGACTTCTAATTCCTTGCTTATTGGACCGTTAGACTATATGCCTATATGCAGGTGCTGCTTATTAGACTGTTAGACTTCTAATTCCTTGCTTTTATTAGTTAGAATTAGGGTTGTAACTATGCAAGTGCTGCTTATTAGACTATCTGCCTTCCTAATTCCTTGCTCTTATTAGTTAGAATTGGGATTGCAGCTGTGGGCACCTATGTAAGTGCTGCTTGTCAGACTGTCTGCCTTCTTAATTCCTTATTATTCTTATTAGTTAGAATTAGGATTGCAGCTTTGTATAGCTATACGCTGCTTGCTAGACCGTCTATATTCCTAATTCCTTGTTCTTATTGGTTGGAATTAGGATTATAGCTGTGGGCAGCTGCTGCTTGTTAGACTGTTAGACTTCTAATTCCTTGCTCTTATTAGTTAGAATTAGGGTTGCAGCTATGTAAGTGCTGCTTGTTAGACTGTCTGCCTTCCTAATTCCTTATTATTCTTATTAGTTAGAATTAGAATTGTAGCTGTGGGCACCTGTGCAAGTGCTGCTTATTAGACTGTCTAACCGTCTGCCTCCCTAATTTTATATTATTCTTATCGGTTAGAATTAGGATTATAGCTATGGGCACCTGTGTAAGTGCTGCTTATTGGACTGTCTAATTATCTACCTCCCTAATTCTATATTATTCTTATTAGTTAGAATTAGGATTATAGCTATAGGCACCTATATAAGTGCTGCTTATTAGACCGTCTAACCGTCTACCTCCCTAATTCTATATTATTTTTATTAGTTAGAATTAGGATTGCAGCTGTGGGCACCTATGCAAGTGCTGCTTATTAGACTGTTTAACTATCTGCCTCCTTAATTCTGTATTATTCTTATTAGTTAGAATTAGGATTATAGTTGTGGGCACCTATGTAAGTGCTGCTTGTTGGACTGTCTAACTTCTAATTCCTTGCTCTTATTAGTTAGTGGTTAGAATTAGGATTATAGCTGTATATAGCTGTGTGCGGGTGTAAGCAATTAGAATTATAAAGGAAAAGGGTGAAATTTGTCTTTTCTTTCTTTAGATTAATAGCTATAAGCTGCTTTGCAATTGGATTAATGGTTATAAGCTGCTTTGCAATTAAATTAACGGCTGTAAGCTGCTTTGCAATTAAATTAACGGTTATAAGCTGCTTTGCAATTAGATTAACAGTCGCAAGCTGCTTTGTAATTAGATTAATGGTTACAAGCTGCTTTGTAATTAGATTGACAGCTGTAAGCTGCTTTGCAATTAGATTGACGGTCGCAAGCTGCTTTGCAATTAGATTAACGGCTGTAAGCTGCTTTGCAATTGGATTGACGGTTGCAAGCTGCTTTGCAATTAGGTTAACGGTTGCGATTGCAGGCTGCTTTGCGATTGGATTAACGGTTGCAAGCTGCTTTATAATTAGGTTAACGGTCGCAATCTGCTTTACAATTAGATTAACGGTTGCAAGCTGCTTTGCAATTAGGTTAACGGTCGCAATCTGCTTTGCAATTAGATTAACAGTTGTAAGCTGCTTTGCAATTAGGTTAATGGTTGCAAGCTGCTTTATAATTAGATTAACGGTTATAAGCAGGAAGGGGAAAAGGAAGAAAAGAAGTGAAAATCGGTCTCTTTTGCCTTTTACAATTAGATTAACAGCTAGCAATTATTAGCCTAGCAGCTAGCAACTAGGAATTATAAGACTAAATTAGTAATTAACGGCTATAGAATTTGTTAACAGCTAGTAATTGCAATCCTAGATTAATAATTAATAGCTATAGGATTTATTAATAGCTGCTAGGTTAGCTTAGTAGCTAGGAATTACTTAGAAAAAGGGAGGAAAAAAAAGGGTGAAAAATTTATAAAGATTTAGAAAAAGGTTTTAGTTATAATTTACTAAGGAATTCTTAGTTTAATAGGTATTAGATAGGTATCAGACCCACATTCCATAGAGAATTTTAAGGAAATTATAAAAAGAAAGAAAAAGGAAGGAAAAAAAAGAAGGAAAAAGGGGGAAATTTGCAGTGTTAGCAGTCTATAAAGTGTTAGGTACTAGTCCGTTAGGCTGTAAATTTCAAAGATTTCTAGCTAGCTAGAGGAAAAGCTAGAAGTTATTAGAGTGGAAAATTCTAAATAAGGAAATATCCTTATTAATAGCTGCTAGCGGCTACGCTTTAAGCAAAATAATTGCAATTACAGCTATTAGTAGCTGTCAGCAATTGTAATAGGCAGGGGTTTTGTATTGTTATTTAGTTAGTTATAATAAAGTCTACACTAAATTGTTCGGCCCAGGCGAAAGCGCCATTTGTGTTAAGGAAAAAGGGAACTCCTAACTAATTCCACAGCCACGGGTAGCTATAAGCTAGTGGTTATAAGCTTATTAGCTAGCTAGCAGTTATTAGAATATAGAAAAAAGAAGAAAGAAAAAGAAAAAGATTAGAAAAAGGTTCTAGGTCATTGGATTACAGTCTAGCACCAACTATTAATAATAAAAGATCATTAAAAATATATTATAATTCAAGACCCTGCAACCTAGCTTACAGCTGCTAACAGCTATAAGCTAGCCCTACTAGGGTTAAACTTTAAAGGTTTAAGTGCAGGTGGTTTTTCTATCTAAGAATTAGCAATTTACATTGCTTATATACTGGAAAGAGGTCACGTGCTTGCAGTCGCTGCCAGCTGTCAGCTATGTGTGCGGCTGCGCGCAGCTGTCAGCAATCCTTAGGGCCAAGGATCTTTGGCCCCGACACAATATATACTTATTAAAGGCTATATAAATCTTAGTAAGCTTTACTAAGTTCTTTTAGTTAATCCTACTAATAAGTGCTAGCTTTTATTTAAAGTATATATAAAAGTTAGTAAAGCTTTCTATTAGCTATTAATAAAGCTAGTTAAGCTTTAAAATTATATATTCTTATTAGTATAGGTTTATATATATTCTACTAAGGTATACTAAGAATTATTAAGGGTTATAGCTAAAGTTCTCTTTAAGTTTAAAGAAAGAGATAACCTATATTTAAATATAAAGTACTAGGCTTTAATAAATAAAAAACCATTAGTTATATATATTACTAATAAAATTCTAGTTTACTTTTAGTTTATAAGTTATAAGGCTTCTTTATACCTTAAAAGAGAACTTATTTCTATTATAGAGGCTTTTTATAAAAAGTGGTTTATATTTTATATACTTTATATTTACTACCCCTTAGGTATTACCTAAGCTTAGTATAAATTAAAAGCTATTATAAATTAGTATATTCTAAATAAGCTCCCCTAGCTATACCTTCTACTATATAATTATTTTATAAAGATAGTATACCTCCTATAAAATTATATATTAAGCCTTATTACTCTTAAAATACCTACTATTTATTTTAAAGGGTTTTAGTTTAGGTTTATAAAGAAAAAGAGTAATAAATATTATAAATTAGCTTAGAGGCTACTATAATTTAGTATTAATAAAAGATATTATTACTCTTAAGAAAAAAGAAAAGAAAGAGAAAAATCTCCTATAGTCTCCTACTTTATTTATCTATATATACCCTAGGCGGCCCTGCTTAGGGCTTATAGGGCATACGCCCAGTAACCGTTGTTCCTCTGTAGTGTGGCCTCTTCCGCTCCTCTAAGGGTCCGAGCTTCCAGCTTGAATCTTTTACAGCATTTTATTAATTACCCTCTAAATAAATAATTTAGAGATATTATAATATTCCGCTATAGCTTATATGGAGATTTAATAAGAAGTTAGAATAAATTAGTTAGTATTTAATTAAATTAATAACTTTAGAGGGGTTTATAGTGCTCTTAATTATAACCTCCTTAAATTATTAGGTAAAAATAGTAAAATTCCTTATAATTAAAGGACTTTCTTAGCAGCAGCAAGCATACTAGGAGGGAATTTATACTATTATAGTTATATTATAATTATAGCAATAGATTAAAAAGAATGCATTATTATAGGTTATAATAGTAAATTTTACTATAAAACGCTAAGAAAAAGCCAGGTGGCGGGGTGGTCAGGTGTCCCGGAATAATGTGGTTGTCCCCGATTTTTGTGGTCTACTTAGTGGAACACTAAGTAGGTCTACGAGTAACCCTGGAAATAGTTACAGGACATGCTGCAGGAGGTCGGTCGCGATAAGCTTAGGTGCTTGTGTGCTCGTCGCAATATCGCGGTCGCATTGGCCAGTGGATCAATGCCGTTTGTCAGACTGTGCTGGAGTCAACGAGTCCATACAAGGATGTGTATACCTAGGTACATGTAAGTAATAAGGCATATTAGGTACGTCTGGATGAGCCAATATCCCTGTTTGAGTCCTGATATTGGCAACCCAGGCTCTACCAGTCGGAGAGATCAGTACCTGAGAAGACAATGATACAACATTGAAGTTCTTCAATCCATGAATGCCCGTTCGATGCGTAAAGGCGTCAGGTCAGGGAAGGCGCGACAAGGACAAGGGCTTGCAAGCGCCGTGAGGAAGGAGCGTTCCGCGGACACGCCCAGTGCAACGTGTCACAGGCGTCCTGACGCGTAGTCCTCTTGATTGTTCTTTCCCATTGTCTGTGCTTGGATTTGCCTTTTGCCTTGCCCTGCCCTGCCTGCCTGCCTGCCTGCCTGCCTGCCTGCCTGCCTGCCTGCCTGCCTGCCTGCCTGCCTGCCTGCCTGCCTGCCTGCCTGCCTGCCT
>SRPU01000907.1:0-12813 GCA_018360185.1 Claviceps lovelessii
TCTTTCTTTCTTTCTTTCTTTCTTTCTTTCTTTCTTTCTTTCTTTCTTTCTTTCTTTCTTTCTTTCTTTCTTTCTTTCTTTCTTTCTTTCTAACGGATAAACATAATGATCTGCCACAGGTTCAACACGCACGACGGGGGACAATTGCACGCAACGCGCCTCCAGCCTCGCTCCTCTTTGGAAATAGCCCTGCAGGCTTCTTCGCTCGCGAGGTCAGCATCGTCGGCCATGTCGTCGTTGTCGCCATGGATGCATCCCGATCCATCGTCAGGGGTAGCTTCTCCACGGGGCACGATATATGTCGAGTTCGAGGTGGACGTTGGCGCGGTCGCCATGTCTCTTGTGTCTACGGAAGCACGAAACAAGAAAGAAAGGAAACAAGAAACAAGAAACAAGAAACAATCAAGAAAGTAAAGACGAAGAAGAAAACGTGGATTCTCCTTGGGTTCTTTTTGGGCCTTCCATGTTCCGGGACTGCCTCTTTATTCAAGACCCCAAAAAAAAAAAAAAAAAAAGAGAGAGAGAGAGAATAGGAGAGACACAGAAACAGGGACATCGTTGGGCTCAGGCATATATTCTCATTAGGTGCAGACACACGATGACAATGATGATGACGATTCATCTTGCCATAGAAGGTGGGAGGGTTGGGCCATTGCGTCGCGTAGCACATGATTCAGATCTTGGAGGAATGGATATGCCTTTTTTTCCTGCTTTCTTTCTTTCTTTTTTTTCCCTTTTTCTGTCTGTCATGGTAATAGAGGCACCGAGAAGCAAGTATCGTGAGTGGCCCGCTTCTTTCCAGCTCGTGCTGTGTAAACCAGAAGAAGAAAGACAAAAGAAGGACACATGGACTACAAGAGCACGTTTTGCCCGTCTACGCGGTTGCGAATCCCACGGCTTCTAACCATGCCCAGAGGATGGGAAGAATGAAGACCGAAAAGGCGGAATGTAGCATGAATAGAATATGATAGTAACGGAGGGATGTAGTCCTGCTTCTGGGTCTCATGGAACCTGTGGTGCCAAAGGATGTGAAACCCCCCCAGGCGATGCAGTATGATGGGGAAAAGAAGGAAAAAACAAAACATGGAAGCCAGTGTTTCATGGCGGATGCGTGATCCGTAGCCTTGGTGGAAAAGAGTACTAATAGTGATGATGAAAAAAAAAAAAAAAGTGAAAAGAATATGTTACACCAATGTTGGTCACGTCGAGTGTGCTCCGATGATCCAAGCATTCCGCCCTATAATTCTAGCGATACATGTTTCGTGTACACTGCTCAGTGGTTTGAACTACGTACAATGCCCCCGACAAGCCCCTGAGCCCGTGCATTATAAAAGACAAATTGCGATGGAAAAGTCTCGGAACCTACATCACCATGTACAAAGGGATGAAATCGCCCTGGACGAGAGGTAAACAAAAGTTTGCCTGGGACCCAGCGTCTTCTGTACTACCGGCTGCCAGAAGCCAAATACAATTAGGCTCGACGCTTCGGTGCCGTCGTGGCGTGCGCCGTTGTTTGCACAATGGCGCTTGGGTTGGCTGTCGACCTCCGACCTCCAACCGCCGGCCTCCGACCCCCGGCCTCCGACCCCCGACCTCCGACCCCCGGACCCTGATCCGCGACCGACTGCCGACGGAGGCGCCGCGGGGTTGGCCTCTCGGCGCCAGACGCGTGCCATGGCTATCCACACCACATCTACAGGACGGACGGGAATGGAGAGAATTATATTGTGATACTAGAAAGTGTCAAGACATGTTGCATAAAGGCAATGCAGGTGTCACTCACGTCATGTGAGGGAATAAATGGTAGAGCTATTCATCTACCTCTTACCAGCGGCGCTAGGCCTAGTCTCGCGCCGTCGGTTACTAAGGCGAGCGCCTCGTACCATTGTGATTTAATTCAGGGGTACATCGTAGTTCTCAGACACCGTCAAAGGGAAAATATGGCGGTTCTACGAAAGTGGCATATCCGTTTTGTTTGGGCTTGATTCTCATGACTACCACGCCGCATAAGCCAGACTCGAGCCATTTGAGCCATTTATCATTTGCGAGCGGAACACCCCGATATCGGCGTAGAGTCCCAACTCCCGCACTGTCGCACGCTCAAGGACAAAATTTATGGGGCATCCCAAGGCTTTGCATACATTAATTACCGATTTTTTTTTTGCTCACAAGCGGCCATTATCTTTGTGGTTCCAGCCTCGGCATTCTTTTTACTTAAGCTTTCTTTCTTTCTTTCTTACTTTTTTTTCTTTCAATTTTTTCAACCTGGTTCTTCCTTTGGGATCCATTGGCATAGATATCGCTTGGCTCGTAGGTGGGGGTCGTCCACTTTTTCGGTCTTGTGACCAACCACGTCGCGCCAACTTGTCGCATCAGCCAACTTCACCCCCGTCCCGGTAGGAGTCATTCAACCCTTTTGGTTAGTCGCTGCTGCCCTGGCGAAAAAGTCTGGATGTTTTCGTGACAATACCCCACCGTCGTACGCCGGCAATACTATTCACCGACGCGGCAAAGCATTCAGGTGACCGGAACGGTGCAGCGTGCCAGCGATAGGTAGTGTCGGCCATGCCCCCTCTCCTGTCCACAGATAAGGGAGCCATTGTCGTTGTTGCCGTTGATGTGTTGTCCTCTTCTTCGTGGATGCTCAAGGTCGAAAAACAAAACATTCCCCCAATCAATATACCTACCTTCAATCCAGAATATCATATACCTCCATTGTACCAGTAACAAATATCCATCATGGCCATCGACGTCATCTCGAGTGCTCTGCCCATCACCAGCAGCAACTGTGCTTGCGGCTTGCCCCACGCCGACAAGTTCGAAGAACTCGTGCTGGCCATGAAGAAGGCTCTTGGCCCGTCATCAGGCTTGACCTCGGACGATGTCGATGTATCCTTGTTGACCAAACTCATGAAGAATTATAATAGCAACCCAATGGAGTGGGGGAAATATGCATTTGGTGATGCCAGTCGCGGCTACACCCGTAATCTGGTGGATGAGGGAAATGGCAAGAGCAACTTGGTAAGTCGATTGTGGTCCAAGCAGACCGTTTTCGCTGCGTCTTCTTGCAACTGGGAACTGATGGGTGTTGTGCAGTTGGTCCTCGTGTGGAGTCCTGGAAAAGGAAGCCCGATCCATGACCATGGCAATGCTCATTGCCTGATGAAGATTTTGCACGGTAGCTTGACGGAAACGCGCTATGCCTTCCCTGATGTAGATGCAGAGCCAGGACCTATGGAGATCATCTCCGAAAAGACATATGAGAAGAATGGTGTCACTTACATGGCCGACGAGCTTGGTCTGCATCGCGTTTCCAACAGAGGCAGCGACTTCGCCGTCTCCTTGCACTGTAAGACGTTACCCATCCCCCAGTCCACGCACTTTGCAGACGTACTAACCAGCAATCCGGTCAGTATACACCCCTCCCAACGTAGCTAAGGAGGGTTGCCACATCTTCGACGAGAGAACGGGCAAGAGTAGTCATGTGCCTGGTTGCAACTATTACTCAGCGTATGGTCGTCTTTTGAAGCAGTAGACCGGAGGATGATGTACAATCGTGCTGTGCGCGGGTACTGGCATCGACTTTTCTTTTCTTTTTTTCTTTTTTTGCTTCGTTTTCTTCCTTTCTTTTATTCTTCTCCTTTGCTTTGCAGCGTTTCGTTTCTTTTGCCATGGTTCTTCACTCGCCCGCTTTGCTGCGTTGCGAGGTTTTGTTTCTGTGTGTCGGCGCCCTTTTGGCAGCTGCAGTATTGCCCTGGTATGGTGTTTTGGATAACGTATGTCAGCGACGTCTCCTCATGACAATATCATGATACTTGATATGCAATACAATGCAATAAAAGCTCATTTTTGGAACAAACCCCTTTAGGGCCATAGATGGTATCCAAGTTGAAAATGAAGGTTGAAGAGAAGGAAAATATGCGTCCACAGGATGTCGTTGTTATTCATATCCTGCCATTTGGGGGGGGGGCTCATCGATTGCGTGATTGAGGCTAGGCCGAAACGGGCGTGAATAAGTGGTCCGACGGCTGTCGGTGTTGCAAGCCAGACTTTGTCCACTAGCACGTGACGGCGCGCGTCAATCGTGTCTAGCAAACGAGCGCGCTAGTCGCAAGCACTGCTCATGTATGTAATATCTTTTCGAGAATTGAAACAAGTGTTTTCTAAGGATCTGCTCTAGCTGCGCACTCCGCAGAGTGCTTAATTCCTTAGCTTCCAGAGACGAAACCATTGTAGGTGGGATTCCCTTCCCATTGGCCCGGGCGGTAAGAAGTATACCAAAGTGACTTACGAGGTCCATTTGGCGCTCAAGTATAGGAGTCGTCATGTCTGGCCGCCCAAAACGGACCTTTCGGCATGTCGTTGATCTCACCGGAGATTCCGAGTCGCAGCCGCGAGCAAAGCGACACTCGCCCGTCTCAGGGACCCTCTCGACGGGTCTGGGCGGATCGTCCGTCTACACCTCGTCGCCCCTGCGTGGCCAGTCCTCAACGTCGTCCAGCCAGCCGATGAGCTCTTCTCAAACGGCGCTGTACGAGGACGAGGTCTTGGACCTTACTCAGGATGACGACGGGCCACCGAGAGAATTATACGGCATTTTCAGTGAGTGATTCATTCTACCAGCCAATGATGCCTTTTTACTTGAGAATTTTTGTCAGGTCTTACCATTCACTTGCACACAGATACCAAGATTGTTGGCGTCCAGTATTACAATGGCCGTGCCTCTCCTGGCGAGGTCGTCCTGTGTCACCGAGAACCCGATAATGAAGTAGGGGTTTTTGTGGCCCCCGATATTTTCGACACATGGTGGTTCTAATGTTCAGTCAAGTATGATAGGAACGCCATCCGCGTGGATAACGTCATGTCCCGACAAATTGGACACTTGCCGCGGCAGATAGTCCAGAAAGTTGCACCATATTTGGTGAGTGGATCGAGACAGACCACTCTCATCGATTCCACACTGACAGCGACTCAGGATTCTGGAGACATTGTTATCGAGGCGTCTCTGTCTGGATACAAGGGCAGTTTCGACTGTCCTATAAGACTTGCCTTTTACGGACCCAGCAATCAGAGAGACCGCGCGAGAATAGAGCAAAAGCTCAAAGCTGACAAACTCATCAAGGCGACTGAACTGACACATACCAGGAAGGAAGCTGAGGCTCGGAGAACTATGATGGGCTTAACGGCCGGCCGCTCGACGCATGGATTTGGCACAGACGGCATTCATGAACCCGAGGTCTCACTAGAGGACATAATGAAGAAAAGCCAGTCTGTTGAGCTCGGGAGTGGAGCTGATGCAATCAAGCCGTTTGCCATGGACGAGAAATATCTGTCTGAAATGCCAAGCTGCGAACAGCCAGCAGCTCTTAAAGCAACTTTGCTGCCGTATCAACTTCAGGTTTGTGTTTTCATTGAACAATTTTACTGTCGTTGGTTGATGTTTTGCTGAGAGTTTTCTTTCTTTCTTCTTCTTCTTCTTCTTCTTCTTTTTTTTTTTTTTTTTTTAAAAAAAAAAAAGGGTCTGGCATGGATGTCTTCCAAGGAAAGCCCAGCATTGCCGACGAAAGAGCTGGGCAATATTGTTCAGTTATGGAAGCAGGACAGCAGAGGATACTACTGGAACGCGGCAACAGAATTTGTCAGTCAATCGCCGCCAGCCCTGTTTTCTGGTGGCATCCTAGCAGATGACATGGGTCTCGGTAAGACTCTGCAAATCATCAGCCTGATTTTGACAGGAGGTTCGGGAACGACGTTGATTGTTGCCCCCGTTAGTGTCATGAGCAACTGGAAACAGCAAATCGAACGCCACGTCAAGCCGGAATACCTCCCAAGTGTATTCATATACCATGGGCCCAAGACCGTGACCGCCAAAGAACTGATGAAGTACGATGTGGTCATTACCAGCTACGGGAAACTTGCGCGTGAAAAGGATCCCAAGGTGCCTCAGGTTCTTCTGTCGAGCAATATCGAATGGAAGCGTGTTGTTCTCGATGAGGGTCACATCATTCGCAATGCCAGCACAAAAGTTGCTCTGGCTGCCTGTGCCATTCCAGCCAAGTCCCGATGGATCTTGACTGGCACGCCAATGTACGTGTTGAGCATGCCTAAAGCTTTGGTTTGTTACGATACTGATTGATGAGTTTACTAGCATCAACTCGGTGCGGGATCTGCATTCTCTGATCAAGTTTTTACACATCACCGGAGGTATCGAACAGCCTGGAATCTTCAACACCAAGGTGACGAGAAAGCTGGTAGCGAATGACCCCAGTGCAGAGGCAATCTTGCAAGCACTGATGCAGGACATTTGCCTCAGGCGAAAGAAGGACATGAAGTTTGTCGATTTGAAACTGCCACCGAAGAAGGAATATCTACACCATGTCACATTTCACCCCGAAGAAAAACGTAGATATGACGCCCTTCTGTATGTACAGTGTATTCATTGATTTCTTTTTTTCTTTTTTTGCTTCTTTTTTTTTTTCATCTTAATGCTGACTCGAATCGCAGTGACGAAGCTCGTGGTGCACTTGCGGAGTATCAAGCCAAGGCGGCTGGGCGAAACGGACAAATCCAAGGCGTCCTAGAACGACTGTTACGGCTTCGCCAGACGTAAGTGGCTTTGCCCGCACAAGCAGGACGACCAGAACATGCCGCTGACAGTATTGAAAGGTGCAACCACTGGATGCTGTGTCAGGACCGGATCAATCAGGTGATGAAATCTCTTGAAGATCAAGTTGTTGTGCCTTTTGATGAAAAGAATACGTCATTGCTCAGACAGGCTCTGCGACTATACATCGACAACCAGGAGGACTGCGCTATATGCTACGAAATCCCCACGGACCCAGTCATTACAAACTGCAAACATGTCTTTTGCCGGGCCTGCATCTCGAGAGCCATCGAGATTCAGCACAAGTGTCCCCTGTGCAGGAACAAATTGTCCGAAGATTGCCTTTTGGAACCGGCAGAGGAGACGGCCTTTGATGAGAACTTTGACATAACGACGCAGAGCTCCAAAACTCAGGCCGCTATGCAAATCATTCGCGCTACACTGAACAATCCTGGGTCCAAGATTGTTATATTCTCACAGTGGACGTCATTCTTGAACATTGTTCAGAATGAACTCGACAACGCCGGTATCAAGTACTGTCGAGTGGACGGGAGCATGAATGCAGAAAGACGAGATGCGGCTATTCGAGCCCTGGACACTGATGCCGAGACACGAATCATGCTTGCCAGCTTAGCTGTGTGTAGTGTTGGACTGAACCTCGTATCTGCAGATACGGTAATTTTATTAGACAGCTGTGCGTTGCGTTGTTTCCCGTTAATATTCTGCACTCTTCTAAGCATCCTCTTTTTTTTTTTTTTTTTTTTTTTTTTTTTTTTTTTTTTTTTTTTTTTTCCTTTCCCTGTCATCTTTTTTCTTTCCGCCCTTTTAGGAACTGACCTTCTCCAGGGTGGGCTCCCGCCATTGAGGACCAAGCCATCGACAGAGTCCACCGACTCGGACAAACCAAGGAGACAACTGTTTGGAGGCTGGTCGTGGAAGGGACTGTCGAAGACAGAGTGCTGGATATTCAGCAAGAAAAGAGAAAGTTGGTCACAAAGGCATTTCAGGAAAAGGAAAAGAAAGGCAAGGCGGCCAAGGAGACGAGGATGGGGGATATTGCCAAGCTTTTGTCGTGAACGACGTGGGGTGCGGCCTGAGCACATTTATTTCAACTTGGGGCACATATCCGCGGTGGGTGAGATTGCTCACATGTTGCTGGCAAGGAATCGATAGTAATTCCCTGTAAAGTACTTGGCTTCGAAAGGCCGGGAATTGCTCCCATCTTGCGGCGCGAGATTCTACCGGGAAGAGGTGTTTAATTGATTTGGATTTGAGAAACAGTTGCTAGTCTAAATGGCAGTAGACAATAATGACGGTAGACTGGCCTTCTTCTTCTTTCTTCTCTTTTTTTTCTCTTCATTCTCTTTTGACTTACAAGAGGAGTCATGATTAACGGAGCGGACAAATAGGACAACGTTTATAAAGATAATGAGTATGATCACAAAGAGTTCTCAAATGACCTACTCCCTCGGAGAATTCATTGTCTGATCAGCCAAACCTGGTATGGCTGGTGTGGGGTATCCTGTTGTTCTGGTCCCGTCATTCCCGTATCGATAAGCAAAAATCCACCACGGTCTGCAGCAGCATCCCCCGCCAAACGCTCCAGCCAGGACGTGATGATGGTGAAAAGAATCAACCACGCAGCCGTTTGGACCCCCTCGACAACGCCCAAGGTAGCACAAAGGCTAAAAAAAAAAAGTAAAAAAAAAAAAAAAAAAAAGTCATGAGCCGCGTCTGTCCGAAGACGGACCCTCTACAGGGTTTGCTCAGTGGTTGCTCGAATGTTACGTTTGATGGTAGGTGGGAAATATTCGATCGGTCCCAGATTTCGCAACATATGCGACATTGTATGCGCTAACTCGTCGCGAACAAATCAAAGACATTGTCGAGCTTTGGCACAAAAACAGGACGCCACTCATACTCTGCGCATTGGCAATTCTCGCCGCGATTCGACTCCATCTTCACAAGAAGGACAAAGGACCCATACCGCCGAAGGCGCTGCCCGAGGTCCTGCAAAAGAAAGCTGTCCCAGAGGATGCGACTAACCAGCCCGATGCGGTCGCCGCCGGTAAGGCCGGCACGAAATCGGACGGGCCTCGCAGGATCAAGGGTGGAATGGTCAGAAAGCCAACGCAAGAAGAAGACAAGGAGCACCACGACAGGAGCCGGCCCGTAAAAGTCTTGATCTTCTTCTCCTCAGTCACGACCAAGACGGAAAAGATTGCGCAACAGTACCTGCACACGTTGACGCGATCCACTGAGCAGCTCTCCCAGGACACGGGACGACGGATTCTCGCGCCCGAACTGCACGATTTGGCGGACATTGACTTTGAGGACTTCTTTGTCAGCCCTGCCAAGTCGGCCGAGAATGCGTACTTGTTCTACTTGTTCCTGCTACCGAGCTACAACATCGACACCATCAATGACACACTTCTGCAGCATCTCGAGGAGACGCATCATGACTTCAGAATCGACACGGCTCCTCTGGCACCTTTGCTCGGGTATTCGGTCTTTGGGTTCGGGGACAAGGAGGGCTGGCCCGACGAAGCAGAGGGCTACTGCTTCCAGGCCAAGGAGCTCGACAAGTGGATGTCCAAATTGACTGCGCGCAGACGCGCCTATCCTGTCGGCATGGGGGACATGAAGGGAGACCACGCCGAGAGATTTGACGAGTGGACATTGGGCGTACAAGAGGTTATTGCTCATGTGGCGCGGACGGGGAGTCTGGGCGAAGGCGCACCAGGAAGCGGGGACGCAGTCGAGAGCGACGCCGAAGATGTGGCTGGCGAAGATGACGGCGAAGTCTTGTTCGAAGACGAAAGTTCTGGGGAAGACAGGGAGTCCGCTCGGCCGCTGGACGACGTGGAGGACCTCGGACGCATGCTCCAAACCTCGTCGGGGACCGAGAACAGCACAAACAGCAGCAGCAAGACCCCTCTTGCCATCGACTTCACCTCGTATGGCTCATCATCATCCTCATCGGCGACGGCGACGAAGAAAAAGACGAAGCGCACCACGCAAGTAGCCCCCGTGCTCAAGGAAATGGTCGCCAAAAACTCGCCCACCTACGCGGCCCTCACAAAGCAAGGCTACTCCATCGTCGGATCCCACTCGGGGGTCAAAATCTGTCGCTGGACAAAGTCTGCTCTGCGCGGCCGAGGGAGCTGCTACAAGTACTCGCTCTACGGCATCAACTCGCACCAGTGCATGGAGACGACGCCGTCGCTGTCCTGCTCCAACAAGTGCGTCTTTTGCTGGCGACACGGCACCAACCCCGTGGGCACCACCTGGCGCTGGGTCGTCGACCCCCCCGAGATGATCTTTGAAGGCGTCAAGGAGGGCCACTACAAGAAGATCAAGATGCTGCGAGGCGTGCCCGGTGTCCGAGCAGAGCGCTACGCCGAGGCCCTCCGCATCCGCCACTGTGCGCTGTCCCTGGTCGGAGAGCCCATCTTCTACCCGCACATCAACGAGTTCCTCGCCATGCTTCACGCGGAGCGCATCTCGTCCTTCCTCGTCTGCAACGCCCAGCACCCCGACCAGCTCGCCGCCCTCAAGGCCGTGACGCAGCTCTACGTCTCCATCGACGCCTCCAACAAGGACTCCCTCCGCAAGATTGACAGACCCCTCCACCGCGACTTCTGGGAGCGCTTCCAGCAATGTCTCGACATTCTGCGCGAGAAGCGCTTCCGCCACCGCACCGTCTTCCGCCTCACCCTCGTCAAGGGCTTCAACGTCGAGGACGAGGCAGAAGGGTACGCGCAGCTCGTCGAGCGGGGTCTCCCCTGTTTCGTGGAAGTCAAGGGCGTAACCTACTGCGGCACATCCACCTCGTCGAATGCGGGGCTCAGCATGTCCAACGTCCCCTTCTACTGGGAAGTGTGCGAGTTCGTCAAGGCCCTCGAGAAGCGCCTCCAGGAGAAAGGTCTCCGGTACGGCATCGCCGCCGAACACGCCCATAGCTGTTGCATCCTGCTTGCCAGCGAGCGGTTTCTCGTCCAGGGCAAGTGGCATACGCATATCGACTATGACAAGTTCTTTGACCTTCTCGAGGAGAGGGGGCCTGACGGCGACTGGACACCAGAGGATTACATGGGCGAGCCGACGCCCGAGTGGGCCTTATGGGGCAACGGGGGATTCGACCCCCGAGATGACCGCGTGGACAGAAAGGGCAGAAAGATTGAGAATGTAGTGGTTCGGGAGGCACCACCCCCAGAGAGCTGGTGATGCCGAGTTTTTTTTTTTTTTTTTTTTGGGGGGGGGGGGGGGGGGGGAGGGGTGGAATTGGAGTGCTCGGCCCTTCGGCGAAGAGAACTAGAAAAGAAGAAGGAATATGAAATAGCAGACATTTTGTAACATAAAATCTCATTATATCCAAGTTTTGATTCGCACCTCCAGTTTCCCTAGGCCCTCTCCTCACTTTTTGTCAAGGTACTCGATTCGAATTGGACTTTTTACATCACATGTTTGAAAGAAGCCCAGTTCATAAAAAATGGTAAAACCACAATATTACCATGGAGAAACGGGGAAAAAGAAAAAAAAAAAGAATAAAATAAACAAAAAGGAAAGAGAGATGGATGCCTCGGCTAATTCCCAGACGCCTTTCCACCTTTCATGGCGGTACAATACTTTGTCCAGAGCTGTTTACACAAAGCTCTGTTTCGCAGAGTGAGAGACCCAAATATATATATCGTACACTAAGGACGTATTGCCCCTCGTCCTTTTTTCGTCCATCCATTTTCCCTCTCGCAGGTGGACTGCCTTGTTTTCTTTTTCTTTTTCCTTTACGTGTGTGCGCGTGCGTGTGCTGTATTATTTTCGGGAACTCTATACCAACAGAGCGGGCGCCTCTTGGACTGGTAACAGCTTGGAATGGGAGAATGCACCAAAGGCCCATGGATAATTTTCGCCACAAGTGGGTGGGAATGGTCATCCCTCTGCCAAAGCTGTACAACTCAAGTGCCGATTTAGACATGGTATAGAATGGCGCGGGCTTCATTTTTTTAGTCGAGGCCGACGGTGGGAATGTCGCTAAGGTTGATGCCACTGGTGGGTCGGGATCGAATGTCGAGGGAGGAGTCGTAAGCTATCATCTCGGCGAGGATGTCTAATATTGGCTGTAGGGAAGAACAAACAAAAAGTTAGAACCACGAAGACGAATGGCGAAGAATCTACACAAATAAGCTGGACTGTACAAGACGAACCTTGGGAACGGTGCTGTCATAGATCTTGATCAAGTCACCTGGAGCAGGATACACCTTGAGACCCTTGTAGAAGGCAAGAGCCGACTCCACGGATTTCGAAGCTTTGATGCAGCAATGTTAGCTTTTGAACAGGTCTCGTTTGCATGAACAAGGGAGGGACGGGGGTCCGCCGGTCACAGCAATGACGTACGGTCCGAGCTGAGCATCTCTCCAGACATGACCTGTTCGTTAAAGTATGCCTCACGCTCCTCAACACCAGCAGGGAAACCCTCCTCTTTGGCCTCATCAACTCTACGCTTAATGGCTTCTCGTT
Source organism: Claviceps lovelessii (assembly GCA_018360185.1). NCBI lineage: Eukaryota > Fungi > Ascomycota > Sordariomycetes > Hypocreales > Clavicipitaceae > Claviceps > Claviceps lovelessii. The sequence continues at coordinate 12,122 of SRPU01000907.1, forward strand.
GAGCACGTGTTGAAGCCTCGGCCTCTTCCTTCTCTGAACGAACTTGTCTGCGCTCGTTTCGTCTCAATTCTCGGCGGAACTCGGCATGACTTCGTCGCCGATAGTCAAAATAAACGGCGTAGGCTATTGGGTTTTGGAAAAAAATTGCCGTCAGCCCATCAGCGAAGAAAGAATAAAAATCAACAATGCCTCGTCCGTCTGCAAGGAAAGATGCAATGGTAGTGAAAATAAAACCTCCATCCTGAAAAAAAAAAAAAAAAAAAAAAAAAAAAACCGATAGCAAAAATGGAAACGAAAGATGCGCACAAGGTTTCGAACATACCGACGATGGCTGTGGTGGCGGCCGCGACGGTTGCCGTCACTACAGTCGACGTTTGAACCATTTTTCGCTGGGAGGGCAGTCGTGCAACTGCTGATGCGGGAGATGCTCTGGGCCGTTTTTTCTTGTGTAAGTGAGGAAAAGAAGGATAGTCGAGATACAATGAAAGTCCCTATGGCGTGTATCTGTTGAGGTGATGAGAAAATCCAAAGTCGTGAGATGTCAGATACGAGTAGCGAGTCGAGAGTTGAAAGGTGACGCCTTCCGTCTACACAGTCTACACAACGTTTGCTTTGCGGGTGCGCCCGTCCGAAGCAGCTTGGCCGATTTTTTTTCTCCGTTGCTCTTTTTCCCTTTTTTTTTTTTTTTTTTT
>SRPU01000908.1:0-12811 GCA_018360185.1 Claviceps lovelessii
AAAGAAAATTCTTTTTATTCCGTAAGCAACCTTTATCACCATTGCATCTATTTTGCCCGAATACTTACCATCAACCACTTCCAGCCAGTTACGCAACCAAGCCAGCAATCAAAATGAGCTCTTCCGTCCCCTCCGGCCACGTTGGCAATCTGTCCGCCGAACAAGAAGCAAAGCTCCGTGAGCTGTGGCAGACCATACTCAACCTATACGACATTCTCAAGGATTGGGACCACACGAAAATTGAGACCCCAGCCGCCGCTCCCAAGGCCGAAACCTCGAAAAAGTCTCGATGGTTCGGCGGCAGGAAGGAGGCCGAGGCGCCCAAGCCCACCTCTATTCTTCCCGAAGCAGCTCTCAAGCTCATCAACGCCGGCGAGGCGGATAAGTTTGGCTTGGTCAAGGAGTTTGAACAAGCCATTGCGGCACAGACTCCCGAATCTCTCCGCGCCATGGTCCTGGCAACGCTAAAGCATGAGCATCCCGATGCCCTTGCTCTGCGATTCCTGAGGGCCCGCAAATGGGACGTCAAACGCGCATTGGTCATGATGTTTACTTCCATGAATTGGAGGCAAAACATTAGCAATATCGAAACCGAAATCATGGCACACGGCGAAGAGTTCCTCGTGCAGGATGAGCAGAATGGCGATGACAAGAGCAAGACCATGGCCCGCGATTTCATGAAACAGATTCGTGACGGCAAGAGTTTTATCCACGGCACGGACAGAGAGAACCGGCCCATCAGCTACGTCCGCGTGAGGCTTCATCGAGCTGCCGATCAATCTCCGGAAAGTGTCGAGCGATACACAACTTATATTATCGAGACCGCTCGTCTGACTCTCGCGCCTGGCGTCGAGACTGCCACGTTGGTTTTCGACTTGTCCAACTTTACTCTTGCCAACATGGACTACACCCCTGTCAAGTTCATTATCAAATGTTTTGAAGCAAACTATCCCGAGTCGCTGGGTGCTATTCTTATTCACAATTCCCCATGGGTATTCAAACGTAAGAACTCTGTCTCTCTCTCTCTCTCTCTCTCTCTCTCTCTCTCTCTTCCCTTCACCCTGCTCATCCTTAGTATAAGCGCTCCATCTCGTTCACCTTCTGATTCAACTACTGACTGTTCTTCTACAGCTTGCTGGAAAATCATCTCGGCCTGGCTCGATCCCGTCGTTGCCGCCAAAGTTCACCTGACCTACGGTCGTGAGGGACTTGAGGAGTTTATCCATCCCTCCCAGATTATCAAAGAGCTCGGTGGTGATGAGGACTTTGAATACAAGTATGAAGAGCCAGTTCCCGGCGAAAACGACGCCATGAAAGACACAGCCGCCCGAGAGGCACTGCAAAGGACCAGACAGGAACTTGCCAATGAATTTGAGCGTTCGACAGCCCAATGGGTCGCGGATCCGGAAAGTGCCTCAGGCAAGGAGGCCAAGGCCAACCGAGAAGTCTTGGCCGGTCGTCTGAGGGAAAACTACTGGCAGCTGGATAAGTATATCCGAGCTCGATCACTCTACGACCGACAAGGCAGCATTCAGCCTGGCATTGGGGCAGTATGGTACCCCGAGTCCGCGACAGAGAAGCTTCCTGGCGCTGGTGCGAGATTATCCGACGGCTCGATTGAAGCCATTGACGATATGAGCAAGGGAGTTGGCGCTATCCAAATCACAAGCAGCTTGCCGGGAATTGCAGCTTGATTCAACCTTTTTTTTTTTCCGGTATAATTTGTATCATGTCATTGTATCGTCATTTTCTCCCTTGAAACGCGCAGCTTGCGGGCAAGTTGTCGGAGCAGAACTAGATAATATAATTATCATTTATGAACAGTTTATACACATACATGGTGTGGGAATATTCCGTGTGTCTCGCACCGTAACATGTGCTCCTCATATAGTCATGTTCTCATTAACCGTGCAGAGGCCTCGAGTTCACTGTATTCCGACTTTTTTTTTAAAAAAAAAAAAAAAGAAAGAAAGAGGAAAAAGGAAAGAGAGAAAAAGGAAAGATGGATCGATAGGCGCCTCTCGCTACAATACTGATAATAACATCTCGTTAGGAATCTGGTTGAGAGATTAGCGCGAGAGGAGGAGGAGGAAGAGTCTCAAGGCCTGTTTAACAGAGTGTTTGCCTTGATATCTGCTTTGGACGGCGTGCCAGAGACGTCGGATGACCTGGAGGATTTCTATATCCCAAAACCATCCAAGAAGACACACCCTCTGCGATCAGTCACGCAACAGAAGAGACAAGGCCAGGATGCATGGCTTGCATTGATGGGTGTCGTCCACACGAAGGAAGAGAGAAAGCGTCTGCTGGACATTACGTCGACCATTATTGCGCCGTGGTTCACAAAGCCCGAATTACTGGCAGATTTTCTCACCAACTGCTACAACACCGGAGGATCTATGTCTCTGCTCGCCCTCTCGGGTGTCTTTTACCTGATTCAGGAGAGAAACTTGGACTATCCGTCCTTTTATACCAAGCTATACTCGTTGCTGGACAAAGACATTCTGCATTCGAAGCACAGATCACGATTCTTCCGCCTGCTCGATACCTTTCTGGCATCTACACATCTTCCTGCAGCGCTGGTGGCTAGTTTTGTGAAGCGACTTTCTCGACTGGCGCTGAATGCGCCGCCAAGCGCCATTGCTTTTGTCGTTCCTTGGATATACAACATACTCAAGCGTCACCCCTCGTGCACATATATGCTTCATCGTGTCATCACGGATCCCGAACGCAAGCAGCAAATCAAGGAACACGGGTTTCAAGACCCCTTTCTGGCGGACGAAACCGATCCCATGGAAACCGAAGCCATGGAAAGTTGTCTGTGGGAGATTGTGCAGTTGCAGTCCCACTACCATCCCAACATTGCCACGATTTCCAAGATTGTGTCGGAGCAATTCACAAAGCAATCATACAACATGGAAGATTTCCTAGATCATTCGTATGCATCTGTGAGTTACTCTCTCCCTCCCTCTCTCTGTTTTTTTTTTTTTTTTTCCTTTTTTTTTCAAGTTGACGGCGGCCGGAACGGAAGCGGCGCGCCGGGAATTGGGATACTGGGCGAAGGGAACTTGACGCTAATCCTTTCTTGAAAAATGGTAGCTTTTGGAGGCCGAACTGGGCAAGGACGTCAAGAAGGCACCGGTCATTGAGTTCCAGATTCCCAAGAGGATATTTCTGCCGCAGGACGATCCGACATCAGCTCCCGATAGTTTGCTGGTCAAGCTGTGGGATTTTGGAGCAGCGGCATGAGAAGCTCGGGGGAATGTATGATGGCGATACTTTGTTGGAGACTGGGAGAAAAGAAGAGGAGGTCTGCAAATTCTAAACCGAGACTGGAGGATGGATACATGGCAATGGATGGAGTCGGCGTCTGGTTGTGTGTTGCATGGTGCATAGCAAGCGAAGAATGTTTGAATATAGAATACGCTCTGCGACAGGTGCTTTTTTTTTTTCAGGACCATGGACGAAGACGAAAAAGACGAAGATGCTGCGGCGAGACATCACTTGGCCAGGACCGTCATGTGCAGCTATCACGTCGCAGACTCACAAAGTTCGCAGAGTCGGAATTTGGCACCGGCCACAAGGTTCGTGGCACCCGTATGGCTTTCGATTGCGCCGCATGACATGACGGGACAATATTCTGCACATGTGCATCAGTAGGTATCTGAGAAGTACTTAAGAACCTACTTACCGATACATAGATACATACCATGTACATGCTGCATCTGTCATCGATTTCTGGACCCACACCTTACTGCAGCCAACCAGACGTGACATTTCCATGATTGCCGTCAATGACGGACTTCCCAAGTTCCCACATGCTTGCTTGCTTGCTTGTTTGCTTGCTTTCCACGTTCCGACACCCCCGAGCCCGCGATCCAACAAATCCAACCACACCCCTCCCCATTCTTCACGACCACACGCTGCAGTGCAACAATCCTCGGGGCCTGCTGATCTTGGGCCGGCGACGCTGACGCCGCCCAATGAGTCTCTCCCATGCCCTCGATGCCCTCGTCGTCCAAGTCTAGTAGCCAGTCCGGGTCCTCGAGCGGCGCTCAATCCATCAAGGCCATGGCCATGGATCCCCAAGGCGTCACGACGGCTCCGACGGCTCCAGCTGCGTCGACAAACTCGTCCTCACAAGACCACAAGCTGCGCAACCAGCCTCGGAAGCGCAAGGGCCATCGCGGCGGCAAGAAGAAGCGGTCGAGGCGGAAGAGCTTCGCTGCTCTCGCCGAGGATAGTCACGATGAATCTCCCGGTCCGTCAGCGTCAGGCATCGTCTATCAGCTCCCGGGCGCCAGTCTCAGCGATACCAGCATCGATAGCGAAGCATTGCTAGATCACCGGTATGTCGCTTGACCCTTGGACAGATTTCACCTTCCTCTTCTTCTTCTTCTTCTTTGGTTCCCATTTCTTTTAGTACCGTCCTCTCTCTCTCACTCTCTGGTAATACATACACTGGGTTTTCCCTGGCGTTCCCCAAAGTAAAAATAACAACAAAACTAATATCAGTGGCGTCATTTTCTCCTCACCATGTCCAACAGCGAACAAAAGTCCATGCGCATCCGCAGATCCTCTACCATAGCAGCGTCAAGTCCCTTCCACAACACGTTTTCCTCGACAGGAGCCACTCGCTTGCGAGCAGTACAAATCTCGAACAGCACTGGAAGCCCCGAAAACAACCGGAACCCCTGGGACGAGACGGTGCCGCTCTTGTCGGGCTCCGGCAGGCGAAACTCGCCCCCAGGACCCTCGAGCTATGGTGCTAGTGACACCAGAGCCGGCCGAAATCGAAGTCGAAGGTCCAGCGGTTCATCGAGACGTCTCGTCACCTCCCAAAGTGCTTATGATGTGAATCATCCCCCTTCTGTGCCTGCGTCGCCCACCTTTGGTCCCCTGGACGGAGGACCGGACATGACCTTTGTCGATGTCATGATTCGTGATGACATGTCACTGAGCAGTGGCAGCCATCGGCGCAAGACCATGGATCAGGAGGATGAGTCACAGTCCGAGACGGGGGGCGGCGGAGATCGCGATCGAGATCGGGGTCACGATCATAGGCCCGACTCGTCACGGAGACCAACGGTCACCATGTCGGAGGATGTATGCTTTCCCGCGCCTGGCATGTCTGAGCTCGGCGACGACGATGCTCGGATCCATGACCCGCAGTCCTACCCGACACGTAGTCGTCGACGGCGTAGCCAATGGCCCGACTTGTCCGTTTTGGAGGAATGGAGGTCCTATGAGAAGGAGGATCGCAGCGAAGAGCGGCGCCGTGTCAAAAGAATCACGGAGCCACAATTAATCAACGGACGTCTCCGTCCCGTACGCAAGGGCTGGTTTCAGACAGACGAAGAGGCTCCCTATCGCTTCACCTATTTCAACGAAGAATTTCAAAGCACCATTCACAGCCAGACCATTTCCGAGCTCGTCCAACCTGGGAGCGACTTCCAAGAGCTCTTCATTCCTGATCCACGCGTGCTCTCTGACAATGAAAGCAGCGATGAGGACGAGGACACGGCGTCACTCGCCGCCAAGCGCCAGCCATCTTACGCAGGACTAGAAACCATCTCTAGGGTTTCCACGCGGCAGCCATCCGTTGCCGGCTCCTCGCGACAAGGGGACCGGGACACCACGTCACCGCACAAGGATGCTGCGATTCCGTCCCATCGTGTCAGTCTCAGCGGTGGTGGTGGTGGTGGTGGTGGTGGTGGTCTCAAGTCTCCCGAGAGCGGGCTTGGGCTTGGGCTTCATCCTGCCTCTGCCGCCCGTCCCTCTGAGCACTCTGAGCCCGCTGAGCCCACAGAGCCTTTGGAAAAGAAACCGGTTCGATACGGAGACCGCCCCGTGTGGTGGCTCGACGTCCTCTCCCCAACCGAAGCAGAGATGAAGGTCATTGCCAAGGCCTTTGGCATCCACCCGCTCACAGCCGAGGATATCATGCTACAAGAGGCACGCGAAAAGGTCGAACTGTTCCGCCACTACTACTTTGTCAACTACCGCACCTTTGACCAAGACATCAACAGCGAAAACTACCTCGAGCCCGTCAACATGTACGTGGTTGTCTTCCGCGAGGGAGTCCTGAGCTTCCACTTTTCCATGACGCCCCATCCGGCCAACGTGCGCAGACGCATCCGCCAGCTGAGAGACTACCTGATCTTATCCTCGGACTGGATCTCGTACGCCATCATTGACGACATCACCGACGTGTTCCAGCCCTTGATCCAAAACATTGAAGACGAGGTCGACGAGATTGACGACGCCATTCTGCGGATGCACACGCCCGAAAAGGACGAAAAGACGGCCCATCTCCGCGACGACAGCTCCTCGTTCTTTGACTCGGGCGACATGCTGCGGCGGGTGGGCGACTGTCGAAAACGTGTCATGAGCCTGTACCGTCTGTTGGGGAACAAGGCTGATGTCATTAAAGGGTTTGCGAAGCGATGCAATGAGCGGTGGGAGGTGGCGCCGCGGTCGGAGATTGGGCTTTATCTTGGCGATATTCAAGATCATATTGTGACTATGACGTCGAATCTTGGTCATTATGAAAAGTGAGTTTTTTTTTTCTATCTATCTTGCCTCTTTTCCCTCTTTTTTTCTTTTTCTGTTCTTTTTCTTTTCTTTTTTTTTTTTTCATTTTTTTTTTCCTTTTTCTCCTCTTTTTCTTCTTTTTTCTCCTCTTTTCTTCTTCTTTTATCTCTTCTCTCCTTTTTGGTCCTTCTTTTCCTATCATCTAACGCCACCCCAGAATCCTGGCCCGCTCTCACGGCAACTACCTCGCCCAAATCAACATCCGCATGAACGAACGACAGGAGCAAACAGCCGATGTCCTCGGCAAGCTCACCGTCCTGGGCACCATTGTCCTCCCCATGAACATCATCACCGGGCTGTGGGGCATGAACGTCTGGGTTCCCGGCCAGGAGTACGAGGGCGATCTAGCGTGGTTTGCCTGGATCACGGGCGGTCTGCTCTGTTTCGGTCTCGTCTGCTACTTGATTGCCAAGAGGGTGTATAAGATTGTGTAAAGGGTCAATATTCGCATTATACACCTGGAAAAATGAGTTGGGAAAAAGAAAAACATCTAAAGAAGTACAGTGCTCACTTTTTCTTCTGGATTTCATGAAACATGGAGTCGGGGGCTTTGTTTGTTTTGTTGTTGTTTTTCGTTTATTTTTTATTTTATTTTTTTTCCTTTTTATATCGCAGTCTTTTTCTTTTCTTTTTCTTTTCGGTTTGTCTTTGCTTGGCGTGTGCCTTTTTTGGCTTTGGTCTTTGTAAAGAATCGATGCCTCGTGGTGAGGTTCTTTTGCTCGATAGACTCGGTGGAGCGGGTGTGTTTCGCATGTGTGGTGTTGTTTCGTGCTTGGGGAAAAGGGGCGCATGTCGGCAGGATGGCTTTTCTATATCATTGTTTCTGAAGGAGCTTTTTATGTGGCGTCGAGGCTGGTCCTATGGCTAGAAACATGATTCGGCCATGGCAGGTATTATTTGGTCACAATGCAATTGTTGTGGTCTCATCATCATGAATGGATTGGTCACACTGTAGTTTCCGACTGGTCTCATAACTATGATTGATGTGGTCGCATCATAATTACTGACTTGTTCACAGTATACTTGCCCATTTGGTCGCATTTACATTACTTCACCCTCCATGTATATGGTCAATCCCTCCCGAAAGGGCTCGAGCTTTCCATCTTTCGTCTTTCGTCTTTCCCAAGAACAAAGCCTTCTACTACACGTCCTCTGAAAGACAACTTGGGGAAACCCTTCTATCACAAAAAAAAAAAAAAAAAAAAAACACACGTCCTTCCAAACAACATACACCCCATCACTCCACGCGTCATCTCATACCAAGCCCCGTTCCATCACTGCACCTTTGCACGGCTCTTGTGTATTTGCGAACATGGTCCACGGATTTTACCTCGCCATGACGAATTGTGCCGACTGACTGCCCACGTCTAGCCCGCTGGTATACATGACCGTGCAAGGACACCGTATTTTGCCGGCCTTTGTGCTGTTCTTTATATATATATTTATCGTGTCTCGGGCGCAGATGAGCGATTGCATGAGTCGTACTGTAAACACGGGCTTTTGTTGTTCATTTTCAAAGAGAGAGAGAGAGAGAGAGAAAGAAGGGAATAGAATGTGAGATTCGTTGGTATATTCTTGCTGGTTGCGGAACCTGATGGAAATTTCCTGCGCGGAGATTCTCTGCGCGGAGATTCTTTTGCCATGTTGGACTTGATGCGTTATATACATATACAGGTATGTATATATAACACGGAATGAAGATGACGCACATTGTGCCACATCCCACACACATGCCTCATCTTCGTTGCGTGGCAAACGTCGCCCGCAGGGCCATAATCTGCTGCTTATCGGGCTCGGGTAGCATGTCGATCTGCGCCTGCGTCAAGTCCATGACGGCTCTCATGAGAGCGTCCGTGTCCTGTGCTGTTGTTGCCACTCCTGCTGTAGCTGCTGATGCTGCGGGCGCGGGGGCTGCTGCCGACGGTGCGCCGTAGGCGGGTTGAGCAGCCGCTGGAGGCGCAAAAGGCATCACGGCAATGGGCGGCGTGTTGTTGGCCGCTGCTGCCGCGTACCCTGACACGGCTGGCGGTGCGACAAACGCGGCCGAGGCGGGCTGTGGCACTGGCGGCGGGGCGTTGGGATCGACAACCGACTGAATTGCCTCGGGGGAGATGAGGCCCATGAGCAGAAGTGCTTGGAATACAGCATAGGACAGCTGTGGCGCCTGTTGGAGAAGTTCGGTGGCTCGTTGAGGTTCGTTGGTGGCCAGTGTCTTCATTTGGCTGAGGATATCGAGGAGCTGCGACGGTGGTAAGGTGTTGAGGGTTCGCGAGATGGCATCTGTGCAGGTCAATCCTGGTGGGATTTCCTTTCCAGCTGGTAGAGGAGGTAGCGAGCTTGGTTGGGCGCTGTATAGATTGGTCGCCGTGCCGTTGGTAGGAATCGATGTCATCTATAGCAGAAGAAAGAAGAAGAAGAAGGTGATTGCATGTCAGTCACTGATCGTCGTCTTCAATCCATGGCGGAGGCGCTTTTTTTTTTTTTTTTTTTTTTTTTCCTCTTCATTTCTCTGTTTGTTACTTTTTCTTCTTCTCTTTATTTGCATACCTGGTTGTCATCATCGCCGCTCTTTTGTTCATTAGAAAAATCGACGCGGAGCTTGCGACCCATGACTTCGAAGTCGTTGAGGTTTCGTACTGCCGATGAAGCGCTATCTGTACGGAAGGCAGAAGGGGGGGAACGTCAGCGGACACACAAGATTGCTAGGCAAAGGCCGTTTGTTGTTCTCGTTTCTTATGGATTGGTTCTCGTTTCTCATGGATGGGGTGTCACGAACCAGTATCTGGGTAGTCTGCGAAACCAAAACCCTTGGGGCGACCGGTTTCCGAATCATATACCAGCCGAAACCGCTCGACTTTGCCAGCGCGGCCAAAGATTTCTGTGATTTGTTCTTCGGAAAGGCCTGCAGTAAGGATCTCAGTAAGCGCAAGCAGGCACTAGGCAGGCAGCACGGGCAAGAGAAGAGCTGCGCGGCGCAAACGCAGGACGCGTGACGCGTGACGTACCGTAGGGAATATTTCCCACAAAGACAACACGGGACGGCGGTCTTGTCGACATGGTAGACGAGGGATGGTGTGGTGGTTTTTTTTTTTTTTTTTTTTTTTTTTGTTCCTGGCGAGTGTTGTAGTGTTGCGTCAAAGGACGAGGCAAAGCGCAAACTTCTATGCCACGGACTCGATTTCCTTTTCTTCGTCGTGTAGATGGTGCGAGTCGTGAAATGCGCAGCTGGCTCGGTCGGGCGAGAGAGCCTTCTTTGTCTCTTTTAGCTCCCAGCCAGCTCCCCAGTGTCGTACTCTGTTCGTCTTGGTCGTCGTCTTCTGCTTCGTCCTTTGGTTGTGCGCGTGTCAATGCAAGAAGAATTGAAGAAAATGGAACACGATTTTCCTCCAGTCTCGCCGCGCCTTCGTCCGTCGTCGTCGTCTTCTTCTTCTTCTTCCGTCTCTTCCCGTGAACAAGTCAACAGCTCGACTCGGAAACTTCTCGTGGCGCCGCTACCCGGCGATTTGCCGATCGGCCCAGCCTGCTCCATGTGGGTCCCTGGTCCAGAACAGGGGACCTGCAAGTGCCGTGCTCGGCCCTCGCTCAGCCTCGCCTCAGGCCCCGGCCCCGGCCAGTACTTGCGACGGTGGCCTCAACGCCATTCGATGTCTAGTCTGGTCCATTTCCTCGTCTCGCCGTCTCGCCGTCTCGCCATCTTTGCGACAGGAAACGCACTTGTGAGCTGCATGGAGCCATCATCTCCAGCACCCCCGCGACCCCTCATTCTCTTCTCCATTTCTCGCCGAGTCAATTGGCTTCCATCAGCATAGCATACTCTGGCAAGGGCTCGTCGACATTTGACAGTTTCCCGTAGCACAAAGTCCTCGGGAGAGCTCGGCGCCTCTTCTGAATACAAAAAAAATCCTCCCACTTCGGCTCTGAACCGCTTTTCTTGTTTCTTTTTTTTTTTTTTTTTTAGGAAAAAAAAAACAAAAAGAAAAAAAAAAAAAAGAGAGAGAACGCTCACGATGCCAGCCAGGTCGAGGTTTACGAAGCTCGATGCTTTCACAAAAACCGTCGACGAGGCGCGCATCCGCACCACCAGTGGCGGCATTGTGACCATTGTGTCGCTGCTCGTTGTGCTGTTCCTGTCATGGGGAGAATGGAACGATTACCGTCGGGTTTTGATACACCCCGAACTTGTGGTGGACAAGAGCAGAGGTATGGTGGAAGAATAAAGGAAAGAAAGAAAAACGGTCATATCTTACCATATAAAAAGAAAGAAAGAAAGAAAAAAAGAAGAAAAAAAATGGCTGAACTGACCAGATCATTTTTGCACACAAATCCAGGAGAGCGCATGGAGATTCATCTCAACATCACCTTTCCGAAAATGCCTTGCGAGCTGCTCACGCTCGATGTCATGGATGTCTCGGGCGAACAGCAACATGGCATCGCACACGGTGTGAATAAAGTACGGCTTCAACCCGAATCCCAAGGCGGTGGTGTGATTGATATCAAGTCCCTGAAACTGCACGACGACTCTGCCGAACATCTCGACCCAAACTACTGTGGTGGATGCTACGGCGCCACGGCACCGCCCGACGCCAAGAAGGCCGGCTGCTGCAACACTTGCGACGAGGTTCGCGATGCCTACGCCGCCCACGGATGGGCATTTGGCCGGGGTGAGAACGTCGAGCAGTGCACTCGCGAGCACTACGCCGAGAGGCTGGACGAGCAGCGCGAGGAGGGCTGCCGAATTGAGGGTGGACTACAGGTGAACAAGGTTATCGGAAACTTTCATCTCGCTCCTGGCCGCAGCTTCAGCAACGGGAACATGCATGTCCACGACCTCCAGAACTACTGGGACACCCCCAACGGCAAGCAGCACGATTTTACCCACATCATCCACCACCTGCGCTTCGGTCCTCGGCTTCCTGCTCACATTGTTGAAAAAATCAACACGAACCGCCGGCCCGGGGTCAACCACTACCAAAACCCTCTCGACGGTACCAAGCAGGTGGCGACGGATCCAGCCTTCAATTACATGTACTTTGTCAAGATTGTGCCCACTTCATATCTACCCCTGGGCTGGGAGAAGAACAAGAGGGAGACGTTTGGGATGGTGTTTCCCAATGGCGACGGCAGCCTCGAGACGCACCAATACTCCGTCACCAGCCATAAGAGGAGTCTGCAGGGTGGCAACGATGCTGCCGAAGGCCACGCAGAGCGTCAGCATTCACAGGGTGGTATTCCTGGTGTCTTTTTCCAATATGTAAGTCCCCCCCCCCCCCAAAAAAAAAAAGGGGCCATGGGGTCTCTCTTCCCTACCCCCTTCAAATCGCACGCATTTGTTGTACGGCCGATTTCTTTTGGGGCTAACCACACCACACTCGGGGCAGGATATTTCTCCCATGAAGGTCGTCAACCGCGAGGAACCAGCCAAGAGCTTTACCGGATTCCTGGCGGGACTCTGTGCCATTGTCGGCGGTACTTTGACCGTTGCTGCTGCTATCGATCGCGGTTTGTTCGAGGGCGCCTCGAGGATTAAGAAGATGCGGTCAAAGGAGCTGTAGATTCATATACGTACACCCACACACACCCGATAGAATGGAATGGTTGGAATGACTTTGTTGTAGATGGTGGTGGAGCAAAATGTGTTGGAGCATGGAAAATGGCGTTCCTTTTTTTTTTTTTTTGCCCTTTTTTGGTATGATGTGGTATATCAATGTCCTCTTTTTTTTTTTCTGGATTGTTGTAAAAGCCTCTCTGGTGCTACAGACGCTGCGTGTTATTTATGGCAAGATGTGGAGAACAGCGGCGTACGTTTGTTGGAGCAGGGCAAGTTGGCTGTGGAGTTGGTGAATGTTATAGACACGGGCTACGAGGAGAAGGACAGAGCTGGTGCGTGTGCAGAGGAGCGGGGTGATGTAAGTGTGTATGTATGTATGTATGTCTGTCTGCATGCGTACGCAAGACGGGCAACCTGCGTGCCGAGAGTATTTTCTATTTTTGTCCAGTGGTCGGGGGTCATGTAGAGGGTAGGCTTTTGCATTTTACAAGACGGCCAACTGTCTCGCTCGCTCAACATGGGACCGTTGGCCGTTGCACCTGTATCGTCCCTCCAGCCGAGCCATTGAACAAGAGATTTGTTTGTTTGTTTGTTTTATTTAACGCCCATGTATCCCAAGCGGGCAAAGGGCGTGTAGGGCTAGTCCCTAAGGGGGTCTAGGGTAGGTAG
>SRPU01000909.1:0-12790 GCA_018360185.1 Claviceps lovelessii
CTTTTTTGTTTTTTTTTTTTTTTCTTTTTCCAAGTTTCAAATCAAGATATTCTTGGGTCTCCATGAGCCGAGAAAAGGGGTGTGGACAAGAACATCACTTACGATCGCCAACCTGTTTGCCATCAGCAGCAAGCTTGGCCCCGGCCACGAAAGCAACCTTGATCTGATTCTTGGTGTACTTGTGCAGGGCATACGGTCCAAAGTTACCTGCTCTGGCTCTCTGAGGACATGTGGCGTCCTTGTTGGGCTCCGTGGCAATTTTGAGATTGAGTCCTCTGGCATCGAGGATAGCGGAGCGATCCTGGAGCTCACCAGGCCCGTCAAGCGGTCCAGCAAGGGTAATGCCCGTGACGCTGAAGCCCAGCAGCAGGGAGGTGAAGAGGTTGGCAAGTCTCATATTGGACGAGGTCTAGTGATACTAAGCTAGAGAGTTTCGAAAGATTTCTTGAGAGCCTTGATGCATAAAAGAGAAAGGCTTGGATCGTATGGAGGCATAGGGATGAAAACAAGGAAGATGTTTCTGGCTCTTTATAACTTTCACAGCACAAAGAACCCCTTTGGAAGTTCCGGGGCGTTTCTTGGGAATATCTCTACTGCTCCGGATAGAAAACTGTTTTTTTTTTTTTATTCTCTCTCTCTTTTTTTTTTTTTCTTCGTTTTTTCTTTTTCCCACCCCTGAGATGAAATTCAACATCTCCTTGCCTCTTCTCGCGACAGCCACCAGCTTACGTGAGGATGCTGATTGATAATGAAATCATGCAATACTGGAGGCTGAAATGCAACTCTTCAAGACTTTGTTCAAGGCTTTGTTCAAGGCTTGATACACTTTGAAAGCCTCGTCTCTGCTACTCTCGTGAAGGCTGACAAGATGGACTCTATGTCATAGTGATTGGATGTCAAGTGACATGTCTGGCGCCGGATGCGTGTTCAAGACTCGGAACGTCAGTCACCAATGTGCTCGCGGGGACCATCACGGACGCCTCATATGCACGATGTAATATGGGGATGGCCTCGCTCTTCTGTGGTTGCCGAGACGCATGAGATGTCAGATTTCACGCATAAGCTTTGATACGCCGGCCTGCGGGCGCGGGTGCTGGGAGGGGGAGGAAGTGCTGAGTGCTCTGTCTACATCGTGATGAGTGAGTATGGAGATGGAAATGGAAATGGAAATGGAACAATACATACATGAAAATATGGACTATTGAAGGTTGTGTAACGTCCTGATCATTCCACATGCGAGTTGCATCTGCAGCCAGAACAGCTTGCCGGTCGAAGCTGACCAATGCCGATGCCTGCAGCGTGGCACAGGTCAGTGGAGGACGCATCTCGGCTTGCTTGATGGCTTTTTGGGATTCCTTTCGGGATTCTGACTGCGTCGCGATGAACAGAAGAGGGAGTACATGAACCCTGACAACGTTGAAAAGGTCGGAATTTGGAAGAGCTCAACGTTGGGTCGCTTGCAGGTGTGTGGGTGGGCTGTGCAGCTGTCACTGTGTGCCGAGCTGAGGGCTGAAGGTCCGTCTCGTCAGATGACGAGTTGTCCAACGGTGGAAATCAAGGCCGGACGGGCCATCGATGATCACGCAATGAATTTGCCTCAGAAGAGGGGAAGCCTCCTATTGTCCTTTGTTCCGGGGCAATCCCTGCCTCTCCTCTTTTCCTCCTTTTCCTCCTTTCCTCCTTTTCCTCTTTTCCTCCTTTATTGTCCCAACCACGAAAGCAGACTTGTTTTGCAATTCTTGTTTGATCAGACTCGTGCATTCTACGAATTTTGGTACTCTCGAGTTCTTGACATCCAACGATATTGCTGCAGCCCTTGTTGCACGTTCCGCTTTGTCTCCTCAGCCCCCATCATGACGAGCATCACGGCCCAGGAGTTCATTGCCGCCGAGATGGAAAAGGAGTCTCCCCTGATTACCGAGCAACTGAAAGCGCTCACGACCTTCTTTACGAATTCCAACGTGCCCATCTCCCAGATCGCTCACGACCTTACACGTCCTGTCATCCGCCTCCACGAAGCAGCCAAGAAAGACCCTGACCTCTTGGACACCTTTGACCATGGCAGGCTCTGGAGCTCGTTCGCAGACGCCGTAGGGAAGTTGCCCGACTTCCACGACAAGCTCGTAGACCTTTTTGTTGAGATTCAGAAGGTCTCTGACCCAGACGATCATTTTGGCTGCATGATCGATTATCAACAATACTGGACTGAGTTTGCCTATGACTGTGAGTTACTTCTCCCTCGCCCTGCTCCCGGGTGATGTACTCTACGCTCTTCGTTTCATGTTCCCGGTCTCCCTCACCAGTACATGCATGATGCAACGCTCTAATCATCATTTCACATTCAGTCAAAGTTCCAAGGTCAAATGATCCAGAGCGAGAGGCCAAGCGTCAAGCCTGGATCAACATGAATGCTTTCTGCGCAAAGCTTTCATTGCGCCGCGTCCCGGAGATCGATGAGCGTTCGCGCGCGGCGTGGGTACTCACAGAGGCGCTCGAGCGAGCGCCCTGGGAGCAACTTCACCACCCGGACATTGATGAGCAGCTGGATGAAGACCCGGATGACGAGGTCGTCGCTGAGGAGTGTGCCTACGAGCTCGAATGCCGTGACGTTAGGGTCCTGGACTACTGGGCACCTGCTGCCGCTGCGTGGATGAAGATTGACGCCCGTGGCATCTATGAGATGGAGGGCAAGATGTCCGAGGCTGATGACGAGGATTGGGAACCGAGCACGTGGAAGGGACCAAAGGGCTGGTCAAAGGAACGCTTTGCTTACTGGATGGAGCGCTTCGAATGGATCAGCAAGGTTACGGTCTTGCAGCGGTCGACGAGGAAAGACGCGGCTGATGCAGCCGAGAGTATGAAGACTGTGCTGGAGGCGGATAAGAGATAAGAAATATCTGGAACAATCAAGCAGTTTAGGCAAGATCCTCTATGAATAGTTGAATAAGACCTACGTATGTATGTATGTACATATGTATGTGCGTGGGCTGAGAATTGCTACCTGTACCACTCCACTGTGCTTGTCATTTCGACGAGATGGGAAGGCAATAAAATCAGACAGGTGAGGCCAGATAGGCGCAGCCGCGGTTGTTCTCGTTCGTTTCTTCTTGAGACACTTTGCTCGCGGTGCTTGGTAATGCACTTGCCCAGAATATACGTATGATGCTGTGCTTTGCTCTCGAGGATATCTTCAAGCATTCCCGTCTCAGGCAATTCTGCAAACTGCAAGTTGACTCCTCATGTTCAAAACTATGCGGAAAACTGGTTATTCCTCTCAAAGAGCATGCAGGGCTTATTGTCGACGGGGAATAAAGACATAAAATCAGGAAAGCCGTTGATGTAGTAGTCTGTGCTGGTCTTCGGGCCAATGCTTAAAGAACTAGTGCTTTGGATGTGCCATAATGCCAAACAGACTTGACAAGAAGATTTACATTCACGAATCAGATCATGATTCATAGGAGCATCCGTCTCTATCCACCCGTCAACCTACAGAAGGCTTTTATGAACCGTTGTGCTCGCTGGGGTCTTGAATCTCACCATCAATCTGGTCAAGAATTTTGGCATCTGCTTTCAACGAGCCTGAGCATTTCGAGCAATTGACAAGAGGCACACTTGCGCAAAGCGAATCTACCGTGGTTGTTGTTTTGTCGAGAGGCGCGACTCGAAAAGTCAACACTGCTGTGTGAAGATTGGAACGTAACTGTGATTACGTAAGATTGTGGTCCACCAGAAGACAAAGGTAATTCCTCACACCCCTACCCACGCGCAAACGACACTACAAGCTGTGCTGTGGATGCGACTTCTGGGAGAAAAAAAAAAAAGGACCATCACGTTGCAATGGCAACAATCTTTCCCGCTTAGACGACAAATATCGCGGAAGCTGGCCATCAGTCCATTCAATTTCTCGTTCCAATCCACCGCATCTCCGAGACAGATATAGGTGGCATTGTTGTTCTCGGGAGCAGCATTGCGTTCGGGTTTATTGAATCTGCTTCTTCGAGACACCAGAACAAACAGTCACCATGAGCAACAGCATGCGCGACTTAATATCGGGGGAGGCTGAGTTGGACGATGAAGAGGACGATGAGTCGTTCGATGAGGAAACTGGACAGTCTCGCTCCAGACGCAATGGCGTGGCAGTTGATGACTCCAGTGAGGAAGAGGAAGACGATGATGATGAGGAAGAGGCTCGCAAAGTGAGTCCTTTTGGCCAGCACCTGGTTTTCTTTCTTTCTTTTTTTTTCTTTGCGCTAATTTAGGATCTATTCGCAATAAGATTCGCGAAGGTTTTATTGTCGATGAGGACGAAGATGAGGAAGAAGACGAGGACGAAGACGAAGGCTCGGATGCAGAACCTCGCCCCAGTCCCATCAAGAGAAAGCGAGAGCATCGAGATCGAGAGCACGAGGAACGTCTAGACGAGGACGATTTGGAATTGATTGGTGAACAGTTTGGAGAGCGACCGAAACCAGAGAGCCAGGTGAGAGGGACTTGATGCGATGATAAAAAAAAAAAACGCGTGCCCTGTAGGTACTGATGAACATCTGCCACCAGTCGAAATTTAAACGGCTCAAACGCGGTCACCGCGGCGAAGAAAACACGCGCACCGAACGCCGAGGGCTTGACGAAATCTTTTCCGATGAAGACGAAGATGCTGTCGACCATCGGCCATACGGAAGGCCGAACCTTCGGGCCCAGGCTGATGAGTTTGATGATTTTATCGAAGAAGACTTTCCCGAAGAGGATGACGAAGAGCGCACACGACGGTTGGAAGATGAAGAAGTCGCTCGACCGAGAGACAGAGGCGTCGGTGCCGTGGTGGACACAACTGGGCTCGACAAGGATGCTTTGGATGACATGGAGGCCATCTTCGGAAATGGCGAGGATTATGACTGGGCTCTACAAATGGAAGATGACGAAGAGGACCGCGAGCGTGAGGAGCAAGGCATTGAGCTCAAGGATGTCTTTGAACCCTCGCAGCTCAAGGAGAAGCTCCTCACGGACGAGGATAACGAAATCCGTTTCACGGACGAGCCCGAAAGATTCCAATTGGAGCGCAAGCCTTTCAAGAATCTGCAGCTTACCGCTGAGCAGTTCAAAGAAGAAGCGAAATGGATCACCAACCAGCTCTGGCCGAAGAAGGGACTGCCGCAGGAGCTACAATCTCCCTTTGGCAAAGCTGTCAGCAAGGTCCTGGAATTCTTTATTGTCGACGAAGTCGAGGTGCCATACGTATTCCAGCACCGCAAAGACTATTTACTCCATTCCAAAAAGATTCGAAAATCAACCCGCGACGATGCTGATGGTCCCGACTACACGATTCAATCAGATAAGCTCCTTAACCAGGACGATCTGTGGAGAATTCTCGAACTAGATATCAAATTCAGGTCCTTTGTAGATAAGCGAAACTCGCTTGAGAAGACGTTTGAAAACTTGAAGGCGGTCGGTGTCGAAGATTCGACGATAGAGGAAATGATTCCGGAAGCTACGACAATGGAGGAGTTGCAAGACTTGCAAGATTATGTGCAGTTCCAATACGGGAGCAAGCTGAAGGATGTGGCTGCCATGTCCGGCAATGCCTCGCACGCCAAGAGACCGGGTTCCAAATCGTCTCTCCTCGATCGGGTGCGAAACGGCAAGGCGTTCTACTTTGTCAAGGCGTATGGTCTTTCCGCCGACCAGCTGGCGAAAAATGCCCTGCGACAAGGCAAGAAAATCACGCCCGAAGATGACTCGCAGTACCCGATGGATTTGGCGGACAGCTTGATCGATGACAACTTCACCACTGGTGACCAAGTCATCTCGGCAGCACGTCAAATGTATTCGGAGGAACTGTTTGTAAGTCCTCGTATGCGCAAGTATTTCCGAAGCTCGTACTATCAAGCTGCCGAGCTCAGCTGTCGGCGAACGGACAAGGGCTTGCGGAAAATCGACGACTCTCACCCTTACTACGAGATCAAGTATCTGCAAAACCAGGCCATTGCCGATTTGGTTCATCAGCCCGAACTTTTCCTCAAGATGATGCGAGCGGAGGAAGAGGGCCTCGTGGAGATTAAGCTCGTCATGCCTCCCCGGTATGATTTTCGGCGACAACTATATCAGGAGTTTGAGTCGGAGAATTTCAGCGACCGTGCGGAGCAGTGGCGGGAAGAACGCAAAAAGGTTCTGGACCTGGCGTATCCAAAACTGGAGAAGGTCATTGTCAAGAACGTCAAGGAGGTAATACGCACCTTTTGTCAGGATGAGGTCTTGAAGATGTGTCGACAGGAATTCTACCGAAAGCTAGATCAGGCTCCGTACAAACCCAAAGGCATGATTCTTGGCACCACACCTCGGGTGCTTGCTTTGTCCAACGGCATGGGCGATCCGGCTCGAGAGCCCACATGCTGGACGTGGGTTGAGGAGGATGGACGAGTTCTCGAGCAGGGCAAATTCGGCAACCTGGCGCGAGACGAGGCACAGCGAGAGGAGTTTGCAGAGCTTGTGCGGCGGCGCCGGCCTGATGTCCTTGCCGTCAGCGGTTGGAGTGCCGACACAAATAAACTGGTGCGGGACCTGGAAGCACTCGTGAGCGACAAGGATCTCCGAGGTGCCGAATTCGATGATCCCGAAACCAACGACTACAGAACGGAGCCTCTCGAGGTTGTCATTGTCGACGACGAGGTGGCTCGACTGTACAAAGACAGCCCGCGCGCAGTGGCCGAGCATCCATCGCTCAACCCGGTGACTCGATATTGCATTGGCTTGGCTCGCTACATGCAGAACCCCATGAAGGAATACGCCGCTCTGGGCAAAGATGTTTCATCACTTTCCTTTCATCCCTGCCAGCATCTACTCCCCCAAGACAAGCTCATGAAGTACCTGGAGTCTGCCATGGTCGACACGGTGAACATGGTGGGCCTGAACATCAACGATGCCATGGCTGACCCCTACACGGCCAATCTACTGCCCTACATTGCCGGGCTGGGTCCACGAAAGGCGACCAGCGTCATCAAGGCCATCAATGCCAACGGCGGGTCCGTCAACACCAGAGACGAGCTGGTCGGTGATCCTGACAGTGGCAAACTGCCTGTTGTCGGGCCACGAGTGTGGAACAACTGCGCCAGTTTCCTGTACATTGATTATGATGCCACCAATCCTTCCTCGGACCCTCTCGACAACACGCGTGTCCATCCTGAAGATTACGAACTCGGTCGGAAAATGGCCGCTGATGCGCTGGAACTGGACGAGGAAGATGTCAAAGCTGAGACGGACGAAAACGGCCCGGGGGCAATTGTTCGGAAACTTTTTAAGCAGGACGAGCAAGAGCGCGTCAACGAGCTCGTTCTCGACGAGTATGCCGATCAGTTGTTGACCAACTTTAGTCAACGCAAGAGAGCTACTCTTGAGGCCATCAGTGCAGAACTGCAAGCTCCTTACGAAGAGCTGCGCCGAAGCTTTGCTCCGCCCAATCAGTCCGAGGTCTTTACCATGTTCACGGGCGAGACCAAGTCATCGCTATGTGAGGGCATGATTGTGCCCGTCAACGTACGCATGGTTCGCGATGATTTTGCCATTGTCAAGCTTGATTGTGGTATCGAGGGCAGAGTCGAGGCACACGAAGTCAATACTCGGTCCTCGGTCAAGGATGTCCTGAGCACGGGGCAGACGACCCAAGGCAAAATTTTGGAACTCAACTACAAGGATTTCCTGGCCAAGCTCTCGATGCGAGAAGATGCTCTCCGCATACCGTACAAGAGGCCCATCAACTACGGACGTGACGGATGGGACTATGCGCTGGAGGCCGCCGATAAGGATGAGCTTCGCGAGAAGGATCAAACCACGGGACGAACCCAGCGTGTCGTCAAGCATCCCAATTTCAAGCCCTTCAACTCGATCCAGGCAGAGGAATACCTGGGCTCGCAGCCTCCCGGTGAGGTGATTATTCGCCCCTCGTCCAAGGGCAACGACCATTTGGCCATTACGTGGAAAGTCGCCGACAATGTCTACCAGCACATTGATGTGCTCGAGATGCAAAAGGAGACCGAGTTTTCGGTGGGCAAGCTGCTTCGTATTGGGGGGAAGTACACGTACAGTGATCTTGACGAATTGATTGTTGATCACGTCAAGGCCATGGCGCGAAAGGTGGAGGAACTCATGCGGCACGACAAGTATCAAAGCAGGTCTCGTTCAGAAACTGGTATGTCCTGCTCTCTCTCTGTATCTGTATCTGTCTCAGTCTCTCTTTTTCTTTCTTTTTGCCCCCTTTTCTCGTCTTTTGCTTCGCATATCGTTTCGGTAAAAAAGAAAAAAAGAAACAAAAAAAAAACATGGATTAACGAAATCCCTTTCTAGAAAAATGGCTCACCACATACATCGACGCCAATCCCAATCGATCAGCATATGCCTTCTGCATCGACCCAAAACACCCCGGGTACTTTTGGCTTTGTTTCAAGGCCAGTCGCTCCGCCAAGGTCATTGGACTGCCCATCCGGTCCATCCCACAAGGGTACGAG
Source organism: Claviceps lovelessii (assembly GCA_018360185.1). Taxonomy (NCBI): domain Eukaryota; kingdom Fungi; phylum Ascomycota; class Sordariomycetes; order Hypocreales; family Clavicipitaceae; genus Claviceps; species Claviceps lovelessii. Next base: position 8,496 of record SRPU01000909.1, read on the forward strand.
CTGAAGGGATACCAATACCCCGATATGCGTGCCTTGTGCAATGGTTTCAAGCTGCGGTATCAGAATGAATTTTCCAAAATGGGAGCCAGGTAGCGCTAAGACATGGTGCCTCCGCGGATTGATCAATTCTGCGGACTTTGTAATAGACGGATTTGCGTCAGACAAGGACGACGAAGCCTGCCGCTGCTGTTGGTTGATAAAGGGGGGGGGGGTTTGATGGATGAATTTCTTGCGTGTTGCATGGGAGTAGGGGAACTGATATGACCAAGAAGTTGTTTCATCTTGTTTGCCGTGTACTTTTTTATTTTCTTTTTTCGTCCTTCTGCTTTCTATGCCTCTTGTCTTTTCTTCGCCGCGTTAAAAAGAAACCAGAACAATGTCTTTTTTGTTTATTTATTTTTTTTTCTACGAATAAAGCGTCTGTGCCTTCTTGACATGATGACCATGTATGGACGAACACGCACGTTACACGAGGCACATACACATGTATTTCGGGCGGTTAGATCCACGCCCACACGTTTGGACGTGGAAACGGGACGCTGCCGGCCATCAAAAGCAGATCCACTTTCAACTCCAAACACCAAAACATGAATCAAGTTGATGGTGATGATGTCGGCAGCAGTGCGCAGAACAAGCGGAAGCAGCAAAAGAAGCAGACCATCCACAAAGAGAACCGCGACGCCCCCAAACACATGATCCGTTTTTCTCCAGCGACACGTGCCCCAACCGCAGCCGTCTCATCTGGCGAAAAGAGGGGGAAAATATCCTCGTTTGTGAGGCCCTGGCCTTGCTTCAGCCGAGGTTCATGAACCAGGACTTCAAGTTTCAACGACAGTGTTGTACCCACGGCCGGTAGCGCAACCGGCATAAACCATTCGTCAACGACGCCCAATGCTCATCTTGTTACATCTGCGAGAGGTACACTGTCTGGGCTTCGACTTTCCAGACTTGTACACGGCGCGGCGGGATTCAGATCATGTACGGCGCTGCGCATACGTGGCAAGGAAGCCGCACTGAAGAGTCGGTGGGTAGTGACGACGCCGAGACCGGCCTTGCTTTTGCCCGCCGAGGTTGAAGGCTGAGATGGTATGTACCATGTAGCCTCCAGAGGGGGCAACTGGGCTTGCAGCTCGACTCCTTCTCGCGGGAAATAAGGGGAGAAGATATCGTGAAAAATGGCACTGGGGGGGGGGGGGATTTGCACAAGACGAGGAATGCTTTTGGCGGCAGGAGCATGTACTTTCTATGCCGGTCGGAAAACTCAGACCCTTCATTCAACTCGTATCAGCACGACGCCCAGTACGTCGGTAAAGTACATGTCAGGTCTTGGAGAAATTTCATTGATTATTCGTCCTCGCCATTGTTCATCAGGAGAAACGGAAAGCCCCGATGGCAGGCCAATCCGATTTGCATGACTTTCCAAACTTGCTCATAATAGTGCCCGACTTGGATCAATGTCGTGCTCGACCTCTCTCTTCCGACTTCATCCTGCATTCCGACGCCTAGCCTCCCTCCCCTGGTCAGCGGGTTGGAGCATCCTGTCAAAGAGAATGAACATTCCTTCTATCCAGGACAAGCTTAATCCATCTGGCGGGGCTTTTCGCGGGTGGCTCCCTGAGCAGTGAGCAGTGAGCACAATTCATTTCGGAACCATGAAGCCGCCAGGACAGCTCAGTGCCACTCTGTCCAGATTGTTGCAACGATGCGTCACAAGCATTGCAGCTTCAAGGAGCCCGTTCCGATTCCGGCCTGGAGGCCAAGCACGTCAAGTTCGAGGTCGAGCTCGAGCTCGAGCTCAAGCTGTCTGTGGAGTCTGGATCCGGGGACCGGGAGGGAGCTGAAGTGGATTCTGAATTTCTGCCACGATCCATCCTGGTCACGCGATCGCCAGGGATCTAGGAACCGCATGATGCGCATTCCGCTTTGGCTGCTTCTGGTTGCAGACTGACTTGCCGAGCACGCCGAGTTCTGATAGAATTCACGTCGAGTTCGCCTTGAAGTGGGACCGCCACGATGAGAACAGAAGCAGCTTTGTTCTACGTCAGGACGGGTGTTCGCTACCATGCTCGCTACCATGACAGGACGAATGGGTAGGGCAGAGCAGAAGAGGCTGGCGGCTCGCAAGAAACATTGGTTACTGCACACCCCTCGTGAGTGACGCTGAGTGCAGCGGCAGGAGCAACCGGTTATCGCACCACCAGGGCCGGCTTGCCTCTTTCCCCACCTGCACACCTGCACTCCTGCACACCTGCACTCCAGCTGCGCAGTGCGCACAATTGAGTCACTTGATGACATGACGCGCAACCCGGCAAACAAACACGCACCAGCTCAACATCATCCAACATCGTCCCACGTCCATGAGCCCTGATCTGACTTTGTCCACCTGGAGCATTTGGAGGTCTCAGACAGCTATCTCATCAAGTAGGATGAAGCTCAAAACGGAGCTCTGCACTGCAGAACATGCCATACACGGCCCTTATCTCTTTCATCACACCATGCACCATCGACGTTGGAATCCAGGTGCCTGAGACGAGATGCTGCCACTCGTCACATCTGCCTGAGGCTCTCATGAATTCAAGAGGAACAAACCCCCCACGTCCCACCCCTATGCCATCATCGCAAGCGTGAGACACACCCCCGGGCCCCACCCCTACCCCACTTCCCCCAGGTTCTTGACTGATTGGTCCCCACTTCGTTCGCGTGACTGTTGTGATATAATAGTACAGCTCTTCTCCTCTCCTCTCATCCAGAAAGCTTCTTGTTCCATCAATCTACTACTATCCCAATTCACCATACAATCTCCACTGTTCATCATCAAAAGATCTCCTTTCTCTCATCACATACATCTCCATACATCCCCACCACTCTTGACGTCTATAAATCATCCTTGGCATCGCCAATTCACTTGTCTTTCCCTCTCGTCTACCTACTATACCGGGTACCATAAGAAACGGTTCGCAGACATCATATTTTTTTTTGACGCAAGAAGACGAATTGCTGCTTTGGATCTACTCTCAAAAATCTTTTCGTCAAGTCATTTCACACCCGACCCCTTATCAAGAGTACGTTTTGCCCATAGTTTCCTCAGCGTTGCCCTGGATCATTTGACTCGGCCGTTGGGCCATCTCTTTTATTGTCTTGATCCATGAGCTGTAGCCATTCTTGATCTGTATCCAAGTCGACCAAAATAGTTCCTAACTAATCATCATGTTGTTCAGTGACCCGCTCTCACAAGGCCAACGACCGTGACCACAAGGGCATTGCTCAAGGCACGGCCGCTCCCAATGAGTATCTGCCTCGCTACTTTGCCAAAAGTGGGTTTGCCGATACCGACCCCAAAAAGGTCAAAAAGGACGGCAACGGAAGAGGAAACTGGTATGTCATGATTGCGTATCCTCGGGCTTGGATATATTCATGGCTAACGTCACTGGATAGGGGTTCCATTGCAGACGATGTTATGGACCATGACTTCAAATTCAGCAATGCTCGTCGTCGTTCCAACAGCAGCACTGCTTCTCATCATATTCACGACTTCAAGACCAAATTTGAGGTGGTTGAAGCCGAACCCGTCTTTGAGGAATCTATCCACGGTCCCATTGACGATGACGATCAACTTTCCAAGACTGACTCGTCTGAGAGTGGCCGCTCGGCCTCATAGATGAGCGGTCGGTTACGACTTTTTCCATCATACCATCTCTGATAGAGCCAAACACTCTGACTTGAAACGGGGCTTCCACTTTGCACACCACGATCTCGATGGCCATGAACCAATGAAAAACAAAAACATGATGAGGCTTTTGCTTGTTTTTATATTACACCTATGTATCCACTTGGAACGGGGACGTATTAGGATTGGAGTTTTTGATGAAAGGGAAATGCCCGTTTCTCGCCTAGCTGATCGTTTGGGAGCCTCTGTAGCTGCCATATGACCTGCTTCTCAGAGCAGTCTCTCGAAAATGTACCATTGTAACATTATATAACGTCCTAGCTAGATCTGATAGTATCGACAATGCCAGGCGAAAATGAAGTAATTGAATGGCCCATGCATTGCAGTGAAGGAGTACGACGTTGTCACGCCATTTTGGCTTTTGCGTCGTACGTCCCATGATGAGATATTGCACAAGTGGAAGCACCTCCTTGTTGTCCCGACGGTCAATCACCACCACCTGAATACCCAGTTTGACGCAAATCCTGATGCTTCACCCCCCCACGAAACCTATTTTCCACGAAACCTGTCAAAAGGGAAAGAGCGAAGTCGAGAACGAGGGAAATGCGGGACATGATAGCGGCCCCCC
>SRPU01000910.1:0-12788 GCA_018360185.1 Claviceps lovelessii
AAAAAAAAAAAAAAAAAAAAAAAGGTAAACAACACGACCAACAAGGGTAGTGGGTTTCATAAAAGTGACACGCAAAACGATATCGGGCGACACAAAAGCGCAACGAAAAAAGAGAAAAAAAAAACCGGAATAAAATAAACAAATAAAAGCACACGTGCAATAGACACCACAGCCAACTCACACGGTTTCTCTTGCTTCTCGTCTGCCTCTGGGCGGCTGCCTCGTCCATCGTCCTCCTCTTGTTGGCGTTGGCCGACGCAGAGCCGGGCGCTGCAGCGGAATTATCTCCGACTGCAGCGGAACCAGGAGGGGCGCCAGGGGAAGTGCGGTGCGGTTGCGGCCGTGGTGACTCGTAGTGATCATACAAAACACTGGCCGTGTCGCTCAGCGCAACCGGAACGGGAACGGGAGCCTGCGCCAGGTAGCGCAGATCCGAGGCTTGTGTCTCGATTTGCTCCATGATGGTGTTGCGGCTGGCCACATGGAGGTTCCGTAACTTTTGTTGGTCAGGGGTAGGGTCACGGGTCTCACGGCGCTCGCAGGTCTCGCAGGTCTCACGGGTCCGCCGGGTCCGCCGGGTTTGACGGGTCCGTTTGCGATCGGAATCGGCGGCAGCGAAAGACGGAAAGGTGGTATTGTCAAGACGCAACCGGAACTCGGGCACGCGAGAGTCAGGAGTCGAGAGTCGAGCGTCGAGCGTCGAAGAGCAGCCCCGTGCCGTGCCTTCTCTTGCTCCGGAGACTGACTGGGCACCTGGCAGCGGCTGGCGTCGCGTGCGCCCCACGTGACCCGCTGCGCGTCGCATTGTCGCATTGTCGCTTGGCGCTTGGCGCTTGGCGCATGGCGCATGGCGCGTGGCTCCGTGAAGGCATGTTGCAGTGTGCACAGGCGGGCAATGGTGGTGTATGCAGTGCTACCTACTGACTGACCACGCATACTGACCACGGTAAAAAAGACTCAACAGCCTTTCTTTTCTATGAGCATATTCCATCTTCCAAACACATCAACACCAAGTAGGTCTATGGGGTAAGTAGGCAATATTTACATTGGCCTGTCGCACACATCAGCTTCGGAACAGCTTCAGTCCCTCTTCTTCTGCATCAACGCCAGCCATGTCTTCATCCTCACTCTCATCCTCATTCAGCTCCATCTTCCTCCCAAACAGCGTTCCGAAAAAGCGATCAATGGCCCCCTGCTCCCAGCTCCTTCTGTCCTCGGGAGCCATAAAGTTCTGCAGCTTCTCATGAACCGTGAAGCGCATTTTCCGCCCTTTGCTTGCCTTGCGATCTACCTGCTTGCGCAGCTTGGCTTCCTTGGTGGCAGTCACCATGACGGTCGGAACCGCCGAGGCTTGTGCGCCGCTTCCTTCGACGGTCCTCTGGTCGACGAGCTCCTTCAGGAGCACCTGGTAGAAGTCGGCATCGTCGTAAATGTACTCATCCTCGGTGATCTTTTGAGAAAGTTGAGCGGGCGCGCAAGAACGTGGGACCCTTGTTCGCTTGACGAGTCGGTTATTCGGCACCATGAGCTGTTCTTGAAGAGTGCTGATGAGGCTTGTGTTTTGATGTCCGAATCGTTTGACTTGCGTCATGTTGACGCTCTGCACCTTTTTGGACCATTTCTCTAATCTTTCTTCCCGGAACCCGGCCGCCGCTGCATCTTCCTCCTGTAGTCGTTTCCAAATATCGGCGCTGGACATGGATATTTCCAGATCACGCTTCCGCTTTGTTCCGGCATGTACTTGGGTCGCGAAATTCTCTCGCAGGCTACTGATCGTGTTGAGTAACTTCATAGCAGCTTCCTCTGCAGCTTCGTAGGGCTCTGTCTCTCCGTCCGATGCAGCATCGACAGTAGGGAAAGAGTTGGCCGCGACAAGAGCCTTTTGCAAGCGGATTCGCAGATTCAACAGCCCGTCGTAGATCTTGCGCTGCTTCTGAATAGCAATGCCTTTTTCCACATCTGCGTGGTTCGAGAGGGCCGACAAGTTCGGTTTTGCTGTGCCACTCGACTCACCCGGTACATCTTCTTCTTCGGATGACTCCTCCTCCTCCTCCTCCGAATCTTTGCCATCTTCGCCGTCATCGTCAACTTCTGAGCCGTCTTCTTCGGAATCGAGTCCGCCGCCGTCGACCAGCGCGTCAAGCCCGTCGTCCATATCCTCATCGTCTCCAGAATCGTCCTCATCTTCATCTTCATCCTCATCCTCATCCTCATCCTCATCCTCATCCTCATCCCCATCCCCAGACATGTAATCCGCGGCGACTGCTCTGCCCGCCAGCCCTTTAGGTTTCGCAGGCTTAGAGCTGCCGCGGAAAGAAAATTGTTTGAATCGCTCAGCGTCAGACGCCCCGAGTGCATCGTCACTATCAATCTCCGAATCGCTCGCCGCCGCTTCATCCGCCTCCAAATCAGCTTCATCCGGATCATCGTAATCGCTCCCGTCATCATCGCCCTCTCCCTCCTCCTCTAGCTCGCTGTCCTGATCGTCCTCATCATCCTGGTCCAAAGCGGAGCGGCTAACTCGAGATCCTCTATATTCGGGTCCCAGCGAGACATTTTCTTTTTGCCTCAGCTTGCTCTTGCCCACGGAAACGTAGTGCTCCGTGCCGAGCTTCTCATTTTCGCTGTCGTCGGAGCCACTACCACGGTCGCTTTCGGGGACATTGGACTCCGGATCGTAGTCTGGGAAGAGGAAAGAAAGGGAACAGAGTTAGTTGAGAAGCCTCCGGGCAATATCTGCAAGCGTCAAGATAGAAAAAGGGGGGAAAACAGAGAGAGAAAAAAAAAACCCCCGAATAAAAGAAACTTACCTCGCGTAATGACTTCATCCGGATCTTGGAATTGTTTCGCGCGACCCTTGATTTTGGCCGCCATTTTTTCTACTTTGACTTGCACTTTTTTCAGTCGGAAGTTGCGCGCCCCACGCACGCAATTCATTTTACCAGGTCTGAACTTTTGGGCGGTGGCGTGTGGCAGTATGCAGCTCCATATTCAGAGAGTGGATACGCCGTGCGCCAACGAGCTTGGTACACAGTATTTCCGCGTCTAATTGAACGATGTGAACCCATTTATCTCATCATGATGATGCCCGTGTACTGTACTGTTATATATAAGTATATATAAAACATCGCTATAGTCTGTTCTCAGTACTCCAAAGGTTGAATTCTCTCATATCGTCAATTTCTGGCAAGATGTACTCATAAATTACCTCTCCTCAAGCCCATTCAAGTGAGAGACCTGTTTCCCACTCCTTCCAAAGCTCATGAGCCGTCGTCGCCAACATGCGCCCGACGACGACACGCCTATTTCGGGCTTTTGGGCCATTTCGGCATGAGAATCCTCTGGTATGACTCCTTTTACATCCATCCTTTTATTCAAGAGTCCTCGCTCGCAAGGCCTGACCTGGGTGATAGGGCCTCCCACGCTCCGGCACACCACCAACATGGGGGAAACGTCCTCAGAGGCGCAACATCCCGGGCGTCGAAAAAGTCATAGCCGTGTCCTCTGCCAAAGGCGGCGTGGGTAAAAGCACCGTTGCGGGTGGGTTTTTTTTTTTCTAGTTCTTTGGTTCTTTGGCTCGTTGCCTCTTCTAGGGAGCCTTTTTTTTTTTTTTCAAAACCCGTCACATAAAGCACAAAAGCCAGAAACTAACTCTCCTCAGCCAACCTCTCCCTCGCCTTCGCACGACTCGGGCTCAGGGCAGGAATACTCGACACGGACATTTTTGGCCCCTCTGTTCCCACTTTATTTGACTTGTCTGGAGAGCCAATGCTGTCAAAGAGTGAGTTGCGCTTGTTTTGTAATTTTCTGTTACTGTGAACAAATATAAACAGATGTGAATATGTGTGTATATATATATGGAGAGAGAGAGAGAGAGAGAGAGAGAGAGAGAGAGAGAGAGAAAGACTTGCTAAAACAACCCTTAGATAATCAACTCGTCCCCCTCACAAACTACGGCGTCAAAACCATGTCCATGGGCTATCTCGTCGGAGAAAATGCGCCCGTCGTCTGGCGAGGCCCCATGGTCATGAAGGCCATTCAGCAGCTGCTCCATGAGGTGGACTGGGGCGGTCTGGATGTCCTGGTGCTGGACTTGCCGCCCGGGACTGGTGATACGCAGCTGACGATTACGCAGCAAGTTCTTTTGGATGGTGAGTTTTCTTTATACATATATACAATACACACACACACACACACACACATACACACACACACACACATACACACACACACACACATATATATATATATATAAACCCTACAAACATATTTTAGGCTCACTGAACTGTTTAGGCTCCGTCATTGTCACAACCCCACATACATTGGCCACCAAAGACGCCGTCAAGGGGATCAACATGTTCAAAACCGTCAACGTGAATATCCTCGGCCTGGTACAAAACATGTCACTCTTCACGTGTCCGCACTGTCATGGCGAAACCCACGTCTTTGGTTCCAACGGGAGGGTCGACAGGTTATGCACGGAATACGGGATGGATTTCCTGGGAGATATCCCACTGCACCCGAGTATCGGGGATGATGGCGAGCGGGGGAAGCCTACGGTGGTTTCTGAACCGTCTAGCAAACGAGCCGCTGCTTTTCTACAAATCGCGCAAGCAATCTTACCAAAAGTTGGGCTCAAGGTTGGATGACGGCCATTCTGGCGACTCATCCTTTCTTGTACAGTACTGCTTTTCCATAGTAACAGGCATCTCAAACCACGTTAAACACACATTAGCACATCTGCAAGTCAATTCAATGCAGCAGGGGCAGCATGTACCGTATCCAAAGAAAGAAGTAAAAATTGCTTGGTGCGAATTCAGGTGATTCATGACTTCGTAACAAAGACAGAAAAAAAAAGGAATTGTTCATCCCCAAAAGATCGCAGGTTGCAGTCTATGTACTCGAATTGACCGACAGCAGGCTATAGAGAGTCCATACCTCGTGAGAAGAGGTTAGTGTGTTTCCTTTAAAAACCAGGAAGCATGTTACCGAGTGTTAAAAAAAAAAAAAAAGATCAAAAACTCCATATGGACCCGGCCATTCCATCAACGCCAATTTTTCATTTTCTTGGGCTTGGCTTGGCATCGTTCGGCAATGAAGAACTAGAACTGGAAAGGATTTTTTTCGTTAGTCTAGGTCTTCGTTCACTTGGTAGACATGACGACTGCGAGTAGGGTCTTTCCGCATAGCTTGTCCAGAACCAGTGAAGCCCACTACACGACTTTGCGTTAGCAACAACTCTCTTTTTTTTTTTTCCTCTCTCACTTCTCCCCGGGAAGACGAGCAGCAACACATACCTCTCCCATGAATACCCTCGGGGGTGCGAAACATGCTCTCTTTCTTGCCCGCCTTGCTTATCTTGGACTTGGAGCTGAACGCCTGCCACTTGGCCTTGCCGGCCTCGAGTTCCTTTTTAGCCTTGATCTTTTTGGGTTTTTGGACCTTGGCAGCCTCTTCTCCTTGCTTCATCTCCTTCTGCGCGTCGGGGTATATGGTAGCGCCGGCGGATGAAACCACGCCGGGGGCGGCAGCTGATGGGGCGGTTTGAGGCTCTTCGTCGGCCTTTCTCTTGTTCGAGTTGGGCTTGAGATCCTTTGACCGCAGGGTCTCTGTGGTGTCGTAGGTCTTGAATTTGACGGTATAAATGGGGTTCGCCGACGATCCGGTGATGGAGGTGATCCTGGCTTGATAAAAGTTCTTATCACCCGACAACCACTTGGCCATGACCGTATCGTTGACGTGATATATAGGCGCCGGCTCTTCCTTCTCCTCTACCACAGGCGCGGGGGCCTTTTTGAAAGCGGGGTGATTTTCTCGAGACCATTTCTCCGGTTGCGGTGGCGGCGTTGGCTCTTTTGCGGCTGGCTTGGGTGCCTGGTTTGGTCGGAGCTCAGCGATGTTCTCATTGAGAAGGTCAATTAGATTGTTCAACTCTTCCTGTAGAGCCAGCAGTTCGGCGTTGTCTGGATCATCGCGCAGTTGCTGCAAGATAATATCGAGCTGCGAAATTTGTCAGGCACAAAGACTTGATGATTAATCATTTCGATGCCGTGGGTTCGAACCTGTTCCTGGAACTGTTGCCTTTCTTCCTCGATGGCAGCTATCCCCGACATTGTTGTGTGTTGGCTTGTATTGCTGGCGCAGATGTAATCGATTGAAACCTTGGATCAGGACGCGATGCGACGGGTGCGTAGGCGGGTTGTCGAGTCGTGAAGAATGATGAAAGAGTGAGTATATCGACGGTTGGTGGTGGTGCTGTCGCCCATGATAAGCCCGGCGCCGCACGACCGGCACGTGACTACCAACTGCGTCTGGGATGAGCAGACATCACGATGACACATACATACTAGAATCTTTTTTTTTTTTCCTAGATTTTTTCTCTTTTAGCTAAATAGCTTAATTACTAAATCAACTAGATAGGTTTAGTTGCAATACCACTACTTGATCAAAAAGTTTGTTCCTCTCACTGTATGTACATATGTGCACACATTTGACAATTCTTTGTGACCGCCAAAAGGTATCGCAGTTGATCTTGTTGAGCCAGCCCAGTAAGTAAGCCATTCACCTAAACCTAAACCTAAACCTAAAAAAAAAAGATTAGTATTTTACATACTGCAGAAATGCAAACAGATTTATACATATGTATGTACATACAATGTGTATGTACAATGGCATGACAATTTTTTTGACCAACGCCCCAGGGGGTATCGTGAATATATCTAATAAATACGTTAAAATATAGATATTACATATTCTTATCCTCTTAATGCCGAGAAGGCGACATTATTGTACTCATCCACATTTCTTCAATTGCTAATTGGATGCTACTTACCGCTTGTCTAATAATTGGGTGTAAAAGTGTGGATAGGTACGGAGATGTAGCCTTCTCGGTACCAAGGGGATAATCAAGGTATGAAAGCTTTAAAAGGCTAGTCTGCCTACCATATTAGCTGCTGCCACACCAACTCCAAAGTAAAGCACTCTGAAGATTTCGTCCCATCCATCCATACATAATATAGTCACAATCAGTTGCCACCTAGACCGAGAGTCCTGAGGCACACAGAACATTTTGATCCTGGAATTGATACATTCTGCCTAACACGCTGATATGTGCTCTCTGCATGGATATCGTGGTCGCTCAGGTTGTTTTGTGCCAAAAAAAAAAAAAAAACATGCATAGTATCATGAGACCGATAGTAAACGACTCTCAAAAGACTAAAAAAGAATGAAGTTGGGGGAAAGATTATTCCATACCCGGCCTTTTTATTTTTTATACATATAAACCTGACTAACGAACCATGCCTGAGCGGGCTGGTTGGTAAGATGCCGGGATCCAGAAGCCTTTTAAGTCTAGACAATATCCAGGTCATCCTGCTCTGTAAATTAAGGAAAAGAGATATAGAAAAAAAAAATGAACGAAAAGGAAAAAAAAAAAGTAATTAACAAAAAAAAAAAAAACCAAAGTCCATCCGCTTCATTGCCATCAATTCTTGTGGTTGGTCTCCTTCTCATGCCGATCGCGCACACCGGCACTAAGCTTCGTCCTCATTCCTGGTTTGGGAAGTTCAGTATGTGACTTGGACGGCGTGACGGTGACTTCCTCCAAAGTCAGCTTCAAGCTGGGCACTGTGCTCAGGGGGATGATGGTGCCGTCGGGCTTTGAAATCTCCATCTCGACCAGGTGCTCGATGGAGCTGACGGTGCCGTTAGAGGATGGGGCAGTGGCGAAGACACCATGGACTTCATGGTCGACGGCTACACGACCATTGAGGATACCCGATTCGGGCTGCTGCATGACGACCACTTTTCCGGCCTGTTTTCCGTCGACAAAGATCTTGACGGTACAGGGCCGCTCCACACGTGCGCGATCGAGTTCGATGCGGGCAAAGTAGCGAGTCTTTTCTCCATGGGTGGTGGAGCGTTTGTCCCATGGTCCGTTATCACTGGGTGCGTAGAGAGAGTTGATGATACTCGTGGCATCGTCTCTGAGCTGCTCCGGCGACTTCCTCCAGTACTCGAGTCCTTCATAGGTGTAGCCCATACCCTGAATACTGGCGACCTTGCTGGGGGTCCAGTACGAGTTTCTGCCATCGTAGAATGGCGGGAGGGGTGAGTCGGGTGTAATGGTGGTGCCTTCGGGTGTGGAGAAGCGAGAGAGACCATAGTACCGATAGTTGAAGTCGGAAAAGTCGGGATTGATATAGCTGGCATAGGCCCAGAGACGGTCGACGTGGGTGTGGTGAAGCATGCTGCAGTCGGGATTAGTAAGGATATGCTTTTCCTTTTTCCAAAGTGGGAGGAGCGGGAAAAGCGAAGGCCTCTTGGCTTGAAGTCTCCAAGGTCAACGTACAATAGGGCATCAAACGCGGCAGTGTTGGAGTCGAGGAATTGGCCGGCACATCCAGCATCCCAGTGTATGGAGTTGTGAATTTGCTCCAGGCCAATGCCGCCGTCTTCACGAGTATTCGCAAAGTCGCTGAAACTACTCGAGTAGGTGAAGGCGTCATACTACATTTCTCTACATCAGCCACGTGCATGCAATAAACAAGTGTCAGGGGGGACTTACTGTGCTCTGTCTTAACCCAAGTCGACCCAATCGCGCGTTTGCTGTATCGGGATAGCGGTCGGGAGGGGGGCATCTCGAGGTGGTAGGGTACCTGTTGAATCTTCCAAAGGCGCCATTGATGGCCTTTTGGGGATAGGTATACGTCTGCAGGGGGTTGTGGATGGTAATTTGCTTGAGATTCTGGCCATCGGGGACGTTGACAGTCATCGATGCAGGAACGGTGCAAGGGGGAACATCCGAATTTTGAGACCAGTCCCAGAAAGGAGAGCGCAGTTTGTTGGCGGCATCCATGTACTGGCCACGATATCTGTCAGGATACGTCGCGGCGATTGCCTTTGCCTCGGCAACGAGCAATTGCTCGAAGAGCAGGACAAAAGGTCGGTGCCAAGACAGAAAAATGCTTTCCTGGGGACAAGTCAGTCTTGATGAGTTTTGACTGGTGCGCAAGCCTCTTGATACTTACACCGTGAGGACAATATCCAGCCCAACCGGTGGCACGGTAAGGACCGCCGTTTTGCCACTCGATATATGGCAGACCATGGATACCTATTTGGGAGGAAATGTGGAGATCAGCCATGAATTCATGATGAGATGCGTGATGACAAAGGATAATGAGCACGAACCCGAAACTTGGAAATATGACAATGGATCCGAAGCGTCCTTGTCTTGGAGCGATTTGAGAGCTCTCAGATAGAGGTCCCTGCGTATTTGAGTTAGTCTCATAAAACCATGATGACGTGACGTTTCCCCTCTCTTCTTTCTCTTGTACCGTATACTTGCACGTACCATTGGGGACCTCCTCGGGAATAGAGGTCATTGATGTTCAATCTCAAAGGAACATCCGCCCCGGCATCGACCTTGACGCCGGTAACGGGAAAGTGCTGCGCAGCGACTCGCAATGGCGCAAGGGCGGTGACCAAAAGGCCGAGGACGGGACTCAGAATCATGTTGGATTCTTTGTGAGAGCGGCGCTTTGGACTCTTGCTGCGTGCGGATCACATCGGATCAAACATCGTCAGGACGCGGGAATGGGGACGAACTTATAAGTCACCGGGGCAGTGACTTGCTGCAGACGAGTCGTGGATTGCTGGTGAGACATTGGGCAATATGCACCATCCGTTGCCAAGCACGAACGTATGGATGGATGTGTGTATAGAACCTCAGCTGTCATGAGTCGTGACGATCCTGGACAGAGTAAGCATGGCCGTGCGGGAGGCGACTAGAAGACCCCTGGCTCGTCATGCACGAGCACGTATTGGACTTTCTTGGCTTTGCCCTTTGGACGCACATACATACTGTACATACATACATATGTATGTATGTAGCATGCACCTAGAAACATTGTATGTGTTTCACGCATGGCGGGACCGAGCCTGCTTTGGCACAGACCAGAAGGCGTGTGCAGTCGCCAGTGTGCACCTATTCCCAATTCGCCGGACGGCAACATGGATTGGGTGTTGACTGTTGAATGCAGGGCTGAGCAGCGGGGAGTCAGTCAGACAGGTCACAGTAGACTCAGGCACCAGACGGCATTGTCACCATTTCAGGCCTTGCGGCCGCAGAGTCGCACGCCGAAGCCGACGCTCCGATGGATGGCCCGATGACGATCTTGTTGGGTTTGTCGACAAGGAGAGACAACGTTGAACGACAGTCAACAGACAGACAGTCAACAGCAAGTCGCCGCCATCATGGATCGTCAGGGCCCAGGGCCCAGGCAGGTGCCGGGCGGCGGCGGGAGCGCGCCTTCCATGTTGGTGGTTGCGGAGGCTGCGTGGCTGCGTGGCTGCTTGCCCTGCCCCGGTAGTACCGACGCTAGGTACCGACGTACCCAAAGAGCCTAAATGGAAGCACCGAGGTACTCTGCCTTTACCATTGCGACCATTGGATTGGCAGCCCGCCCCACGCAAAGCACCCAAAGCGACAGGGATTAATAAGCTGACGTTTCAACCGAATCTCGTGCATCCGAGTCTGGACTCGTAACCACTCCGTACATGGTATATCCCTTTGCCGTTGACTAAGAATAGCAAGGCCAACGAAAACGATGGCTATTATTTGCACAAGGTATAATAGAAGGAAACTCAGATTGTATGTATATCCTGCCGTACTGGTCTGAAATGCCATCATTGAAGTACTCAAAGTACCAAGTAAGTACCTAGGTTGGGTGGGTCACAGCGACGGCGCGTTATGACCGTCAAAGCGATGACCAGTTGACAGCTCCTCCGGACTCGCTCCAAAACAAGACTGTCGTGCCACCAAGGCAGAGGAACAAGCGGAAACAAGAGTGGAAATTTGGGCACGCGGTGTGGCTGACGACAAGTGTCGTGTTCCGCGGCGAACAAAAATCCCAGGCAGAGGCAGGCAGGCATTGACGTTGTGACGAAGATGTCGGCTTGCATTTTCCCGAACACACCAGACACACCAAGTACCTTGACCAGAACACGTTGACGTCTGCCAGCCGGCCAAGCCAAGGCTGGTGCGACTGTTCCAGGCACCGTCTGCGACTCTGCGCCGCCCAGGCGGGCTGGGCCAGCACTACCAGCCAGCCGGCCGATCCACCGGGTCCAGATGTGACCCAATAGAAAAGGAGATGGTGGTGTGAACTGCTGTACACTGTGAACAGGTGTGGGCAGGTGTGCGCACTGCATGGGAACCAGGCCAATCTGGGTCATGGCAACCAAGGTTCCATTTATCACTATTTAAGTAACGCAAAAAAAAAAGAAAGAAAGAAAGAGAGAGAGAGAGAGAGAAAGAGAGAGAGAGAGAGAGAGCGAGAGAGACAGCCTCCGATAACGAAAAAAAAAGAAAGAAAGAAAGAAAGAAAGAAAGAGAGAGAGAGAGAGAGCGAGAGAGACAGCCTCCGATAACGAATTGAGACATCTGGAAACAACATATATTTGCATGCACATTGATCTACGCACGTAGGCCGAATGAGCATACCGCCAACAAAAAAGTCTCTGATTCTGATTCTGATGATTGACATTGCCACCTGCCTGTGACATCAGTAGAGACCAAGATGTCGGCGGAAAACACACCCGTCCCGTCTAATTTTCCTTCATCGACCCCGTGATCCAGTTTTTTTCCAAAGACATTGTCCTGTCGAAGCACCTGTCGCGCCACTGTTTTTATTTATTCGCCGTTTTACTTTGTTTTAGACTTTTTTTTTTTTTCTTTCTTTCCTGTTTCGTCCCCCCCCCCTTTTTTTTTCATTATTATTTTTCTTTTCGTTGTCTTTTTGCCCCCCCGGCTAATGGCCCGACGTCCCCGCATCAACACTGCGTCATCAACTCCAGCTCGTTTGGGATTGTCAGCGGCAGCAATTGCCGCGTTGGCGTCAGAGGGGGTTTGCCCGACCAACATGGGATAAAAGGGGCGGGAATGCCACAATACGACAACCGATAGGACATTTAGGGGGGGCCAATATGCCGTGCGTAGTAGGGGGAGAAAAAAAAAGGAGAGAGAAATGAGAGAAAAAAAAAAAACAAAAAAAAAAAAGATGGCGAGAGTGGCATGGCATTTGGCATTCGTGTCTGTGGTGTAACCCTCACTTCTGGCTGCAGGAAGCTGAATGCATGTCGAGCAAGCAACAGTTTTTGGCTTTGACGCCCGGAATCGTCTACGAGACGGGGTCCATCACGGGATGGAATATGGATGAAATGGATGGGTATGCCTGTCTACCTCGTGCGCACGACTCCTTTGGAATTACCTGCCCACTACCACGGTAGGTCCTACTTGATGTGCACCTTTGCTTTCAAACTGCGCATGTAGGTCTTGTATCTAAATATACAACACACATCGAGTGCATACACTCACTGTGCCTACATGTCAATGTATCATGCACCCAACGCGGCTGATACAGACATCCGGTATATCTATGTGGTTACATGCATGTAGCAAGAAAGCCACCAGGCAGCCTAACAAGGCCGATGTTGTATGTAACTACAGACGTGCATGTGTACGTATGACTGTATTCGTCTCCGTCCATCTGAGACGTTTTTGAAAGGACCAATATTTTGTTGATTTTTTTTTATTTTTCGTTGTATTATTGTTATGGTAGTAGTATTACTATTATTTTAGAAGCACGGAAATTTACTTCTGGCCGTTGATGCACGGCGCGGATCGAAAATACAGTGGGTCACGAGAAACTCCGAAACTCCCATGTCTGTCTGTCTGTCTGTCTGTCTGTCTGTCTTTTTTTTTTTTTTTTTTTTTTTTTTTTTTTTTT
>SRPU01000911.1:0-12787 GCA_018360185.1 Claviceps lovelessii
CTAGTAGTTAGTTTACTAATAGCTAGCTACTAGCTAGTATAGCTAATACTATAAAGGTATAAAAGCTAGTAAAAGGTTTTTAGTAAGAAGGTAATAGCCTAAAAGAAATAGTAAGGGACTAATATAGTGCTTAATAAGAATTACTAAAGTAACTTATAATAATATATAAACTACTTCTAAAGGTAATTCACTGCTTTACTATGCCTCTACTAACCTATATTAATCCTAGTTTTATAATATATACTCTCCTATAATACTAGTTAAGTTTAGCTAGTAGTGTATATTTATATATAGTTAGAACTAGCGTAAAGCTACTCTAGCTCTATAGCGGATACTATTACAGTTATATATAGGTTTTCCTCCCTACTCTAGGGTTTTTCCTATATAGTTTTAGTAGTAGAGGTACTAGCTATTGGGCTTAGCCTAACTAGAGTATTAAATAATAATAATAATATAATAGGTATATATTTTATAGTAAATAACTTTATATCAATACTATTAGTAATATAAGTATAAGCTATTATTATATTAATTTTAACTTAACTTAACTTTTTAATAAATTTAAACTTTTAAAAATTAAGTAAATTAAACTAGCTATATTATATTAATACAAAGTTAAATTAGAATTATAACTATAGTATAGTATTTTATAAACATATAAATTTACTCTTTCTTAAGTTAAATTAAAGGCTTTATTTTTAAAATTAATTTTAATAAATTATTTATATAACCTTAAAGTAATTTTATATTTTTTTTACTATATAATTATATACTAAAATATTTATATTATTAAAGAAGATCATAACTAATATAAACTATACTACTTAAAGCTTAGTATATAATAATATAATATAAAGTAAAAAAAGAATAAAAAAAAATAAAAAGTCTTTATAATATCTTTATAATAATAAGTAAAAGGCTAATAGTTTTATTATTAAAAAAGAGATAAGTAATATATTTAATAAGAGAAAAGTAAGTTTATACTATAATTTAGGTAGGGATATTAATAATAAAAAGTATATAAATAAGCTACTTATAGTAAATAATATTAAAGGCTATTAATATATTTAGCTAAAGTAGTAATATAATACTACTATAGTGCTATACTATATATATAAATTCTATTAATATATTTAATATAACTTCTATAAACTAATTTACTTTATTACTTATTTATAAATTAAGTAGTGCTTTATTTAACTTAGCTATAAAAGTAAGCTAACTTATTACTATTACTTTTATAACCTTATTAATTATATTAAAAAGTAAAATTAAATACTAAGCCCTTACTCTTTATTATTTTATTAAGGTTTTACTTAATTTATAGAGAATAATAACTTTTACTTACTAGAATAGGGTTAGGTAGTAACTAATATAATAGTATATATTTAGTAAATAGGTAAGGGTTTATATTAATAGCTTACTATAAACTTTAAGGTAGCTTACTAGAAGTTTATTAAGTTTTAATGCTTTTTAGCTAAATAAGCTCTTTATAATACTATAGATTTTATTAATATTAAATTAGTTTTTAGTTAGAAATATAATAATATTAAGGTAGCTATTTAAATTACTTAGTATATTATTAAATTAAGCTTAAAAAGAAAGAAAGAAATACTTAGCTAAAGTAATAGCTTTCTTTTAATATATTTTAGTAGTTATAATATTTATACCTTTACTTTATAAAAAAATAGAGATTTACTATTATTTTAATAGTAAGCTACTATAAAGCTATACTTATTATTTAAGCTTTTAAAGGTTTTTATATTAAGTAGTTATAGCCTTAACTACTATATACTAAGTACTATACTATTTATTATAAATAACTTAGTTTTATATTTATATTATATTAATTATATATTACTAGTTCTTTTTAATATAAAATACTTTTTATTATTAAAATACTTTTTTAGTATTTTAAATTATTTCTTTAGTATATTAGTTTTACTATAGGTTTAGCTTAAAACTACCTTAAGGTTCTTTTAAAATTACTATATTTATAATAAATTAAAGTTTAGCTATTAATTATTTTATAAATTAGTTAATTTTCTTTAATAATTAAAGTTAAGGCTTTATAATATTAAGCTAAAACTATACTATAGCCTTTATAATAATAAGATTATTATTTATATATAATTATTTAAACTAAAGGGAATAGTTACTATATAGCTTAGAGCTAAAGCCTATATAAATAGGCTATAGTATATAATTAGATTTAATAAGGTTTAAGCCTTTTAAAAAGTTAATATTTATACTATAAATAGCTTAAGTATAGTTAATAGTATTATCTCTTTTTTTTTATATTCTTTATATTACCTTACTTTATAGTATTATAAGTTTAAGCTACTATTACTTTATTAATATAAGAAGTATATTATATTTTACTAAGGTTTAATTATAATAGTTTTAAAGTAAATAATATTAATTAAAGTTATTAATAAATATATTATAATTAAGGGGTAGGGTTAATATAAATTTAAATAAGGGTAAAGTTTAATTAAGTTTATAGGTTAAAAAGTAAATAAAGTAAATATTATACCCTATTATTATAATAAAATATTAATTCTTACTTATTTATATTATTTATACTTTAAGTCTATACTAGTAATATATATAAATTATAGTATAGCTACTTTAAGTTATAAGCTAAAAGTAGCTAAGGCCTAAATTAAGTAATTTACTATTTAAAGTCCTTAGTTTTTATATTACTATTATATTAATATTAAGCTAAAACTTTAATACTAAGTATATTAAATAGGTTTTTTTCTATATATTTTAATATATAACCTTAATTATATACCTTATATTATATATTAAGTTAGACTTAGCTTATTTAAGACTATAGTAGCTATAAATTACTAGCTTAAAAAGGCTTTTATAGCTACTTATAAATATTATATTAATACTAGCTTTAATTTAAAAAGGTAGGTATATAGTTACTTAATTTATTTTTAAGGTAAAGCCTTTTATAATAGTAAGTTATTTATATTTTATCTTTAGCTATAACTAAGCACTTTAGTTTATTCTTTTTATTTTAATTAAAGGGGGGGTTTAATAAAAGCTAGGGGCTATATTAAATATATAGTATATATATAGTTTTATTACTTATTAGTAGTATTATATATATAAAACTATACTAAGTATAGTTTTAAATAGTTAATATAGTATTTATAAATAGCTTTTATTAATATTAAGTAAAACTACTTACCTTTTATATAATAATTAATAGTATAGTAGCTATACTATAGGGGTATAGTATAGTATATAGTAATATATTTAAATTTAAAATACCTATAATATTAATAAGGGTAAATAGTATTATTATAAAGTTTAGCCTTAAATATCTTAGCCTTATAAATAATATTAATATAGTATAGCTTATTTACTACTTTAATACTATTAATAGTAATAATAAAAAAAGACTATATAGTAATACTATATAGCTTTTATATTATAATTTATATAAAGCCTTAACTATTAGCTATAATTAGGGCTTAAAAAATATAGTCTTTCTTTTAGTTTTATATATAGTATATAAAGAATCCCTTAATAATAATACTAAATATATATTAGCTTAGTACTACTTTTAGTTTAAAAGTAGTACTAATTTATATAATATCTTTAGTATAAGGCTTTACTATATTTTAAAATATAATAATAGTATTATTACTTTAAAGGTAGTAAGCTACTATTATAGTATTAATACTAATAGCTTAATTAATAGTAATAATAGTATTTTTAAGTAAATAATTTTAAATAGCTTTAGCTATAGTAATACCTTTAATAATAGTTTTATAATAAATTTAGGGAAATATTATTATAATTATAAAGTAAACTTATTAAATTAAGAATTAAAAGATTCCTTTAGTAGTAATACTAGCTTAGCTTAAAGCTAGTATATTTTTAATATTTATAGCCTTTTTAATTATATACTTTATTACTTTTTTAAGGTTTTAAACTATAATAAGCTTATAAAGTAATAGTAAAGTTAATATTATTATTTTAGTAAGGGTTTAGGGTATTAAAAAGCTATATTAGGTATATATTAAGGCTATATTATTTATATAAAGAATAATATTTTATATACTCTTTAGCACTATAGCTAGTATAAGTTTAGTTATTTTATAATATTTAACTATAAGGTAATTTAGTATTTACTTATATATAAGTAATAATATAAAAGTAACTTAAAGTACTATTAATATAAAGCTACCCTAACTTATAAGTAAATAATAATAGCTTTATATAAGGCTATAGTTTCTATTATTAATATTTATTAGTATTACCTTATTTACTATACCTATACTCTAGCACTAATACACTATTAAAGATAGAGGTAAATAAATATAGCAATTCTTTTTCTACACTTTTTAAGAGGTTTAAAGTTAATTCTACGTCACTACTGCGGTGCAGGCAAATTCGCGAAAAGTCCTTTTTTAAATAGCTATTATATTTTAAGCTATTATAAAATAAAGAGTAACTTTAAGGATAAGTTATTTACCTTTATTAACCTCTTTAATTTAAATATATAGTGCTTATTTTATATTATATATATAGCTAATAATAGCTTATTTGTGTATATTTTAAGCTTAGTATACTTCTATAAAAAGTATAAAAAAAGAAAAATAATATATATATAAAATACTACTATATTTATTTAAAGCTTTACCTTATATTACTTTATTTATAAAATAATAATAGCTATTTATTATAATAAAGCTATAAAGATATTATATATTTTTACTTATAATACTATTAATAATAAAGGGTAAAAAATTATATTAATTAAGCTATTTAAAGCTTTTTATATTTAGTTTATAATTACTCTATATATTATTAAAAAGTATACTATATTTATAGTAATTATTAATCTTTTACTTTTATTTACCTTAACCTATTTAAAGTACTTTTAGTTTATTTTTTATTATAATACTTAACTATTTTTTACTTATTATTATTATTAATTCTATTATAATTTATTTATTAAAAACTAATATTAATTATATTAATATTTAATTATTTAAGGTATAATATTAAGTTAAATAGTTAATACTTATATATTAAGATTTATTTACTAATTTTTAAGTATATTAAGCTACTTTATTTATCTTTTCTTTATTTATTAGTAAATATTTATATATACTTATACTACCTTTTTTTATTACTTTTTAAAAAGTTATATTTATTATTTTTAAAAACTTTCTTAAAGTTTCATTAATTTCCTTTTTTAATCTTTTTAAGTATAAGTTTGTATTACTATTTTACTTTTATTTTTTAAACTTACTTTAATTATTACTTACTTTTATTACTATATTACTATAGCTACTCTTAGCTAGTTTTACTTAAATTTAAGGTATAATTAGCTTAAAGCTAATAAACCCTTTTTTATTTACTAAAAGTTAAAAGTTATTTTTACTACTTAACCTTAACTTACTCTTTATAGCTATATTTACTAAATAATATAAAAAAATAAAAAGCTTATTTAAACCTTTTATTTACCTTATTAAAAAATAAGTAGTATTAGAATATAGAGATATTAAAGCTAAATTAAAGCTTAAATAAGGCCTAGTATTATTAGAATATATATTAAGTAATATACTATATAAAGTTAATTAAGAAATATATTATATCTATATTAAACTATTATTATAATATATATTACTTTAATATAATTTAAATAGTACTAAAGCTATAGTATTCTTTAGGTTTTTAAATAGTTTTTATATTAATTATATATAGCTTATTTATTTAATTAGTATATTATAATATTTATTATATTTTTTAGTATTCTTTATACCTAAAATAAACTAAACTTAATACTTAAAAAGTATATTTACTTTATTATTTAAAAGCTAAATAAAGCTAAAATAAAAGTTTTATAATACTTAAAAAGAAAAAGGGTTATTTATTATATATTTAATTAAATTAATATAGAAAATAAAATATATCTTTTTTAAAATATTGGGTTTTATAATAAAAAGAAATAAAATATTAAGTATAATATATTTAGCTATTACCTAATTTAGCTTCTTATTTAAATAAAGAGTATAAATATTATAAAAGCTAAGCTATACTTTATTCCTTAGCTAGTAATATTTTATTAAATAGTATAACTTATTAAATAATTTTTATTAATATTATAAAGTAAAGTTAATAATAGCTTAGGTAAATACTATATTTTACTTAATATACTTAAAAAACTAAAGTATATATTTTTTAAATAATATATAGCTTTAAGTAAAAGCTAATATATATTAAATTAAGTTAATATTAAAACTATAAAAAGCTATATATATATTAAAGCTAATAATAAAGAAGGTTTAATTATTAAAGGTAAGCTAATATACTATAAAATACTTAAACTAATTTATTTAAATAAAGAAAACTATTATTTATAGTATTACTTATATCTCTTAGCTTATATATTGAATATTACTATTAGTTTAAAGGTAGTAAAATATAAGAAAAAGCCTTTTAATACCTATTAGGGAGTAAAGTATTAATTAAAATCTACTTATTTAGTTTAAGCTTTAGTTTAAAATAATATTTAAAGGGAACCTATAACAATATTATAAATAATTAAACAAGTATTAAATATATAATTTTATACTTATACTTATTATAGCCTTTAGCTATATATACTTAAAGAGGTAATTTATAATAACTATAAAAAACTAAAGGTTATTTATACTAAATACTAAAAGGTTAGTTATAAAGTTTACTAAAATTTATAACTAATATTTATTTAATGCTAAAATAGATTAAAAAAGGCTTTAATATAGGCATTAGCTTTTATATACTTTATAATAATAATAGTTCTATATATAGTACATAATATTTATTAATATACCTTTTTAATAATAATTATAATAAAGTGCTTAAAAGATTATATTTTTTTTTAAATAGCCTAATAAAAGTAAGTTATAGGTTAATTAAATTAATATAGTAATAAGAGGCTTATATTATAATACTTAAAGATAGTTATAAAATAATAAAGCATTATAAATATTAATTATATAATTACTAACCTATTAATAAATAGCTATTTTAATAAAGAATCTTTTAGCTTTAAATTATATTATTTTAATTTTGATTTAATAAGTTAAATTAGCCTATATACTTTAGTTTTAAAGGCTTTAAAAATAGGTATTTATAAAGATATTATACCTTTATAAGTTAGTAAAAGTAGCTATTATTATTATTATTAATACTCTAGTTAGGCTAAGCCTAATAGCTAGTACCTTTACTACTAAAACTATATAGAAAAAACCTTAGAGTAGGGAGAAAAACCTATATATAACTCTAATAGTATCCGCTATAGAGCTAGAGTAGCCCTATACTAGTTTTAACTATATATAAATATATACTACTAGCTAAACTTAATTAGTATTATAAAAAAGTATATATTATAAAATAAAAATTAAAGTAAGTTAGTAAAAGTATAGTAAAGTAATAAATTACCCTTAGGGATAGTTTATATATTATTATAAGTTACTTTAATAACTTTTATTAGGCATTATATTAGTTTCTTACTATTTCTCTTAGGCTATTACCTTTTTACTAAAAACCTTTTACTAGCTTTTATATCTTTATAGCATTAGCTATATTAGCTAATAGCTAGCTATTAATAAATTAACTAGTAGCTAACTATTAGTTATATAAAAAAGAAAGAAATAATTATAAAAGCTACTCTTTTCTCTTTATTTTTAGCCTTTTTTCTTTTTTTTTTCTTTTTTATTAATTACTTTTATTATAAATATATCCCTAATCTTTTATTATAATAGTACTATTATATTATTACTTATTACTAACTATAGAGCTAATTAAAATACTATTTATAAGTAAAATTATTACTTTAAAGGTAAGTGCTAACTTTAATTTAATATACTATTATTATTAATTTATAGTATAGCTAGGCTAGCTTAAGAACTAGCTTTATAAGGCTTACTTAATATAAGCTAAAAATATTAATAAATAGTACTATTATACTAAAAATTAGTACTTTCCTTATATTTATACTATTACTATCTTTAATTTATATAAATATTAATAATATATACTTTAAGTATATAAAAGCTAAAAAAACTTATTTAAAGGTAAGTATTTTATATATTAATTATATTAATAGTAGGTTAATAGCTAATTAATACTATAGCTAAACTAAAATATTACCTTATACTAAAAGACTATTAAATTAGTAATAAATATATAGAATCTTTATATCTTTAAGAAGTATATTAATATAAGTATATAATAATATTATTATAATGCTATTATAGTATTAATATAGTGCTAACCTAAAGATAAGCTAAGGAGTATAATATTATTTAAAAGAAGGTATAATAACTTATAAAGTAGGTAAGGGTAGCTACTATAATAATAATATAGTTACTTAGTAATACTATAGTAGTCTTAGCCTTAACTTTAATTAAAGGTAAGATATTACTATAGGCTTATTATATTACTAATATATTGAAGAAGTATAATAATATTTTCTAAGAAATCTATAAGCTTAGCTTAATTATAGTATAAAGCTATATTAAAAAGAAGGAGAAGAAAAAAGTAATAATAAAAAATAAAGGAAAGGAAAAGGGAAAGGTTAATAAAAAGGCTAAGAAAAAGTAAAGCTAGGGCTAGTATAAATATACTATACCTATAATATTTTATTATTATTTATTATTTTTTATTTAATATAATTTATATATTAAATTATTCTATACTAACTATAATGCTTTTATAGCTTTTTACTACTTTTACCTTTATACTATACTAAGTGCTTTACTATACTAAGTCTTTAATATCCTTAGTTTATTATTATTATAAAGTATATATAAGCCTAAACTAAGGAATATACCTAATTAAAATAAGCTATTTTATAAATATAATAGCTAGTTTATTTTTTTTTAAAGCCTTTTTAACCTTATATTAATTATATATTAATAGTATATTTATATTTATAAAGTAAAGATAGTTAAAGTTATTATATAAAAGTAAAATATAATAATAGTCTTTATTATTAATTTAATAACTATATATTAGTAAATTTACCTTAAAAATATAATAGTTATAAAGAAAGGTATTAAGCTTAATTTATTTTATATATTTTTAAATAAATACTATAGATTTATACTTAGTAAAACTAAAGTAAATATAAACTATTTTAATAATAAAGATAAAGTTAAAGTTAAGCTTTATTACTATATATTTAATTTAAGTTTAGTATACTTATATAATAGCCCTTTCCCTATATTAATAGTTTTTTTACTTTAAAGTAAGTACTTTAGCTAAAGATAGTTTTAAAGAATAATTATAAAGCTAATTTAAAAATAGTATATAGTTTAGGTAATTATTAAAATTTAAGGGGTATTTATACCTATAGTATATAAAAAAAAAACTTTTCGCGAATTCGCCTGCACCGCAGTAGCGACGCGGAATTGACTCTAAACCTCTTAAAAAGTGTAGAAAAAGAATCACTATATTTATTTATTTCTATCTCTAATAGCGCATTAGTGCTAGAGTATAGGCGTAGTAAATAAGGTAATATTAATAAATATTAATAGTAGAAACTATAGCTTTATATAAAGCTACTATTACCTATTTATAGGTTAGAGTAGCTTTATATTAATAGTACCTTAAGTTACTCCTACACTATTACCTATATATAAGTAAATACTAAATTACCTTATAGTTAAATATAATAAAATAACTAAACTTATACTAGCTATAGTGCTAAAGAGTATATAGAATATTATCCTTTATATAGATAATATAGCCTTAATATATACCTAATATAGCCTCCTAATGCCCTAAACCCTTACTAAAATAATAATATTAACTTTACTATTACTTTATAAACCTATTATAGTTTAAAACCTTAAAGAAGTAATAAAGTATATAATTAAAAAAGCTATAAGTATTAAAAATATACTAGCCCTAAGCTAAGCTAGTATTACTACTAAGGGAATCTCCTATTCTTTAGTTTAATAAGTCTACTTTATAATTATAGTAATACCTTTCTAAGTTTATTATAAAATTATTATTAAAAGTATTATTATAGCTAAAGCTATTTAAAATTATTTACTTAAAAATACTATTATTACTATTAATTAAGCTACTAGTATTAATACTATAGTAGTAGCTTACTACCTTTAAAGTAATAATACTATTATTATATTTTAGAATATAGTAAAGCCTTATACTAAAGATACTATATAGGTTAGTACTGCTTTTAGACTAAAAGTAGTACTAAGCTAATATATATTTAGTATTATTATTAAGGGCTTCCCTATATACTATATATAGAACTAAAAGAGAGACTATATTCTTTAAGCCCTAGTTATAGCTAATAGTTAAGGCCTTATATAGATTATAATATAAAAGCTATATAATATTACTATATAGTTCCCCTTTATTATTATTATTAATAGCATTAAAGTAGTAAATAAGCTATACTATATTAGTATTATTTATAAGGCTAAGATATTTAAAGCTAAACTCTATAATAAGGCTATTTACCCCTATTAGTATTATAGGTATTTTAAATTTAAATATATTACTATATATTACACTATACCTCTATAGTATAGCTACTACGCTGCTAGCTATTATATAGAAGGCAAGTAGTTTTACTTAATATTAATAGAAGCTATTTATAAATACTATATTAACTATTTAGGGCTATACTTAGTATAGTTCTATATATATAATACTACTAATAAATAATAAAACTATATATATACTATATACTTAGTATAGCCCCTAGCCTTTACTAAACCCCCCCCTTAATTAAAATAAAAAAAATAAACTA
Source organism: Claviceps lovelessii (assembly GCA_018360185.1). Taxonomy (NCBI): domain Eukaryota; kingdom Fungi; phylum Ascomycota; class Sordariomycetes; order Hypocreales; family Clavicipitaceae; genus Claviceps; species Claviceps lovelessii. The sequence continues at coordinate 10,805 of SRPU01000911.1, forward strand.
AAATACCTAGCTATAGCTAGAGATAGAATATAAATAACCTACTTTTATAAAAGGCTTTACCTTAAAAATAAGTTAGTTAACTATATACCTACCTTTTTAAATTAAGGCTAGAATTAATATAATATTTATAAGTAGCTATAGAGGCCTTTCTAAGCTAGTAACCTATAGCTACTATAGCCCTAAATAAGCTAAGCCTAACCTAATATATAATATAAGGTATATAATTAAGGTTATATACTAGAATATATAAAAGAAAACCTATTTAATATACTTAGCGCTAGAGTCTTAGCCTAGCACTAATATAATAATAATATAGAAACTAAAGACTTTAAATAGTAAACTACTTAATTTTAGCCTTAGCTACTTCTAGCTTATAACTTAAAGTAGCTACACTATAATCTATATATACTGCTAGTATAAACCTAAGGTATAAATAATATAAGCTAGTAAAAACTAATGCTTTATTATAATAGTAAAGTATAATATTTACTTTATTTACTCCCTAACCTATAAACCTAACTAAACTTTACCCTTACTTAAATTTATATTAGCCCTACCCCTTAATTATAATATCTTTATTAATAACTTTAACTAATATTACTTACTTTAAAACTATTATAGTTAGACCTTAGTAGAATATAATATACTTCTTATATTAGTAAAGTAGTAGTAGCTTAAACTTATAATACCTTAGAGTAAGGTAATATAGAGAATATAAGGTAAAAGAGATAATATTATTAACTATACCTAGGCTACCTATAATATAAATATTAACTTTCTAGGAGGCCTAAACCTTATTAAGTCTAACTATATACTATAGCTTATTTATATAGGCTTTAGCCCTAGGCTATATAGTAACTATCCCCCTTAGTTTAAATAAATATATATAAATAATAACCTTATTACTATAGAGGCTATAGTATAGTTTTAGCCTAATATTATAAAGCCCTAACTTTAATTACTAAAGGAAATTAATTACTTTATAAAATAGTTAATAGCTAAACTTTAGTTTATTATAAATATAGTAATTTTAAAGGAATTCTAAGGCAGTTCTAAACTAAACCTATAATAGAACTAGTATACTAAAGAAGTAACTTAAAACACTAAGAGGGCACTTTAATAGTAAAAGGCATTTTATACTAAAGAGAACTAATAGTATATAACTAATATAGTATAAATATAAAACTAAGTTATTTATAATAAATAGTATAGTACTTAGTGTATAGTAGTTAAGGCTATAACTACCTAATATAAAAACCTTTAAAAGCTTAAATAATAAGTATAGCTTTATAGTAGCTTACTATTAAAATAGTAGTAAATTCCTACTCTTCTATAGAGTAAAGGTATAAATATTATAATTATTAAAATATACTAAATAAAAGCTACTGCCCTAGCTAAGTATTTTTTCCCTTCTTTCTAAGCCTAACTTAATAATATACTAAGTAATCTAAATAGCTACCTTAATACTACTATATTTCTAACTAAAGACTAATTTAATACTAATAAGATTTATAGTATTATAAAGAGCTTATTTAGCTAAAAAGCACCTAAACTTAATAAACTTTTAATAAGCTATCTTAAAGTCTATAGCAGGCTATTAGTATAAACCCTTACCTATTTACTAAATATATACTGCTATATTAGTTATTACCTAGCTTTATTTTAATAAGTAAAGGTTATTATTCTTTATAAACTAAGTAAGACCCTAATAGAGCAATAAAGGGTAAGGGCTTAGTATTTAATCTTACTCTTTAGTATAGTTAGTAAGGTTATAGAAGTAGTAGTAGTAAGTTAGCTTACCCTTATAGCTAAATTAAGTAAAGCGCTACCTAACTTATAAATAAATAATAGGGTAAATTAATCTATAAAAGTTATATTAAGTATATTAGTAAAATCTATATATATAGTATAGCACTATAGTAGTATTATATTACTACTTTAGCTAAATATATTAGTAGCCTTTAATACTATTTACTATAAATA
>SRPU01000912.1:0-12785 GCA_018360185.1 Claviceps lovelessii
TTTGGTTTTATCTGTGCAGGATCTGGTCTCACATGACACAAATCTGCATCAGCCTTTCTTGGCAAAACGATGGATGGACCGGTCGGCGGTGGCCTGATGCTGACCGGACGGACTGGACCCAGGGCAATAAAAAAAAAAAAAAAGTCCGTAGGTAGGCGACGGAGGAGTAGGACATGTCTCAGGTGTGGGCTTTTTTTTCTTTTTGTCTTTTTGCGTGATGGGACAAGATCTTTTGTAGGGGGAAAGAACTTTTTTTTTTGTTTCAATTTCGTCGATTTTTAATTTTCTAATTTCTTTTTTTTTTTTGAACGAATAATAAAAATTGCGTGCTGGCAGGACGAGCTAATGCGCGGGTGTAAAGACCTTTTTTTTTTCCCGCAGCGAATAAGATGAGAAGGTAAGGCAAAGTCTGTGCCTGGTATTATAGGAGTATTAGTTTTTTTTGTTTTTTTTTTAAAAAAAAAATAATAATAATAAGGATAATATCAGTAATAATAACTACGTCTTGTTTTCTTTTTGTCTGCTCCACTCATCTGTCCAAAACATGAAGCGAGGAAACAACCCATTCGCCGCCTGTGATGCAAATGATGAATGAATGATAGGTCTGGCATGGCATCTGTCTGGAAGTCCTTCTGGCGCCATCAATGTCGGCATAGCACATGACTTGCGCTAAGTGTTGGCCGGGCGGTTAAACAAATCGGATGATGTTATTTTATTTTATTTTCTCTCTTTTTTTTTAAAAAAAAAAGAAAAGGAAATAGAAAAAAAAGAAGGAGAGAGAGAAAGAAAGCCGAAGCGCGCACATCACCACCGCCTTCTAAGCAATCTCTCGTCAAAGCCAATAAAGTGAGTAATGGGTCGACGCGAGCGTGACAGATCGATCCCTGTCCTTAGTCTCGCGTCACTTATACATATGGACACCCAGCAGTGTAATGCCAGTACTCTGCGCCTGTCTTCGTACTCACATGATACATATGTATGTACAGTATAAAATGTTTCAGATCAGGTATAGACCATCCAAATGTCGCTGTCGCCCGGGGACAAGGCGGCTATGTCGTCAAAACTCGGTGGATTCGGTGTTTTTGGGACACGCGAGAAAGCGCTGCTCGAATTGTTTCTGTTTTTCTGCACATCACCACGCGCGTCTACTTAGTACTTACCACGCACATGTATGCCGAGGTAATGTGCCTGGGGAATCGGCATTTTTCGGAAGACGAAGCCCAACCGTAATGATCAGTCATACGCAGCAAAAATGATGCGATAAAAATATTAAATTGAAGAACAAGGATATAGAAATAAAACATACCACGTTAGCTTATTAACAAAGTACACCACCTCCTCCTGCATCGAGGGCAGGAAACGGGGATTGAAAAAGACATTAGGAAAGAGTAGATAAGGCAGCAGATAAATGGATAAAAATCATTAAATAAAAAACTGCGAAGATCCTTTAGTCTATTTGCGCAAGGTCTCCCGAATGCGTGCTCCATGTATCTACGACAACGTCCCTCAGATATCGATCAACGATCAACCATTTCGAATTCTCGAAATGGGGGAAAGAGTAAAGAAGAAGAAAACGAACAGAAAACAAAAAAAAAAATTTCAAGCCATCATGCTGCTTCGTCAATGCTGCCCGGCTTGTTGCGGGCCAGTTTCCTGAGCGCGAAATGCCCGGTCACGCAAGCCAGTCCTGCAGGTCACCCACAATATGATAGGTTGGATTCGCGGAGTGGCCATCACCGCCTTTCTTGTCCCAGGCCCAACGATCAGAATACTCAGACGTGAGGCAGCCTTGCATCATGTCGGCGATGTAATCTCCAATGACTGGAAGGAACTTCCAGCCGTGGAACGAGCCGCCCGTTGCCACGTAGAGACCCTGGCAATGCGGATGCGGCGTGATAAGAAAATCGTGGGTTGGAGTTGATGCGTCCCTGAAAAGATCATTACTGTGTCAGCTTTTTTTTTTTTTTTGTGCCCACTGCTTTTGATTGCGCTGCGCTGCGTTGCATCGCATTGCGGTTCGTCTTCATGCACGTCTTCACCGTTGCGGGGAAGAATTTTGGATCCTGGCTGCGCCGATATTGCTTCACTCACCAGCATATGCGGTAGGCCTCGATAGCAACATCCTCTACTTCTTTTCCGTAGAGTCCGTCCAGAGTTTTGCGAGCACGCTCTTGGAAGAATTTGATGAACTTGGGCCCCGTCCAAATATTGTACACACCCTCGTCGGGAGCCATGGACAGGCGTTGACCGGTGAGGGGACATTCGACGAAATTGGTGAAGCACATATCACAGTTGAATTTGATGGTGCCATCCTCGAGCATGGACATGCCTTCGCCTGAAAGATGCCCGCAGTTGTCAGTTTTTCTTGTTGGTCTTTCCTTCTTCTCTTCCTCTTCCTCTTCCTCTTCTCTTCCTCTTCCTCTTCCTCTTCTTTTTCTTTTTCCTCTTTCTCTCCCCCTTTTTTTCCTTTTTTTCCTTTTTTCCCTCGGGGGACTGAATATTCGAAGCCTGTCAGTTGTTGACTCACCTTTGACTTGTGGCAGGCAGTTCTTGAATACAGGGACTGACGAAAGTCTCTCCTTTTGGGCTCCATGAACTTTGGCGTAGAAACTCACGGCCCCCGTGGCCAGCAATCTGCTGCCGGCATGAAGCTGGGAGTCTTGTTGGGGAGCGCTTTGCGCAAGAATAGATGCTGTGCGTGCGCCTGTGGCAAGCAGGATTTTGTCTGCATGCAGTGTCTCGCCCGACTGCAGAGTGACCCCGATGCACTCGCCATTGATGCCGAAGCTGAGTCTCGTCATAACGCCAACAACATATTCAACTCCTTGCTTCACGGCTTCTTGGATGACAGCTCCGAGGGCCTTGTCGGCCTCGGCAAAGCCGACCGATGGGTTGAAGAGGACCTTGTCCAAGTCTCCAAAATTTGCCGTAGAAAATACTCCATTCCATCGCCGTCGGACCTCCTCAACCGGGAGGAACTGTGAATCGTTCTCAATGCCCAGTTTTTTGTAGGAAGCCAAACTCTCAGCTCCAAAGTTGGATGAGTCGGCTCTGAGCATCCCCACTTCGTGATACCATGTCTTGTATAAGTCATGGTTTCGCCACAAGGGCATGGCATTCTTCAGCATTTTCATGTAGAGCTCGTCGGGATAGTCATCACGAACAATCTTATTGATATCGTGTGAAGCTGCGCGAGGATTGGGAAATTGTGTCGTGTCGACGAGAGTGACCTTGCTTGTTCCTTGCCTGTTGATCAAGCTCAAAGCGGTGCCGGCACCAAAGTTGCCTGCCCCGATAATCAGGTAGCTCGTCATTGTTTTTAAAAAAGCTGGTCGATTCGGTGCAGTCGAGATCAATTGCGCACCCCTGCTCTAACCGGCGTTTCGGAGAAGGTATTAGGCTCAAGGGGGAGGGTGGGGGAATTCTATGCTTTGCATGAACCGCCTTAGGCCGAGAACGAAAAGAAGAAGAAGAAAAGAGAAGAATAGAAAAGCTTAGATTTTCGAATGAAATTATTTACTCTAGCACTTCGATCGGATCGGTTGGCGGTCTTGTGAAGGCTTGAACCGTCTGCTATGACGCTTTCAAAAAATCTTTGACAACAGGCCGCTTTGAGGCCTTTATACTTGACGACCTTTCTTTGGCTTTATCAGCCGAGACGTGGGCGGCTAATGAGATGGGGGCGTGGCTATCTGGAAAGAGCCGATAAAACGGGACCCTTGGACTCTGGGAGTGTGTCAGACCGAGCCAGGAAAAGGAAGTTTGCGGTACGAAAACAGTGAGCGCAAATAAGGCCTGCGTTTAAGAAACAAGGGATATCTCTGACGTGTCAGGCCCAAGGCATGTCTCATCCCAAGAAAGGGGATGCTCCTCTCGCGTCTTTTCTCAAGCCATGCATGCTGCAGGCGGGGCATATCCTGAACAGAGTAACTTGGTTTATTTTCGCCAGGGGATGAGAGAACGACGGAAAATTCTTGGCCGGAGGTCGAACATGGCAGGGCAGATCACCAGGCACTGGCTTTTTTTTTTTTTTTTTTTTTTTTTTTTTTTTTTTTTTCCTCTTCTTTTTTTCAATTTTTTTTTTTCGTGTTCATCTTTCTCTTTTTTCTCTTTTTTCTCTTTCTCTTTCTCTTCTTTTTTTTTTTTTACGGGGAGAAGACGTTGGTTGGTTGCTTTCAAGGTTGGGTATGAAAAGATGAGACCGTGCCAAGAGAAATTGTACTAGACGTATCGCCCAGACAAATGGGAGGTCTTGGGGGTGTACATTGTAGACTTGTAGGCGCGTGCACGCTCGTATGGTTGAAAGGCTCGAGTTCGGGTTCTGGGAGGAGACGCTCCATGACGGCAAGTATACGTAGTGCTTGTTGGTGGATTAGTATGTGATGCGTCGTCGTCGAGCCTCGGACCGGTTGGAGACCTTGGCCGAGAAGTCAAGGCGTCAGGGTCATGGCCATGGCCATGGCCGGTTGAGCTGGACTGGCATCCTGGCATCCTGGCGCCAGAGCTCCGTTGCATTGCCGTAACGGAATATGGGGATTCGTGGCTCAAAGTGGTTAGATCGATTGGACGAGGGAGGAAATGGTGGCAAAGTCTAAATCAAGTGAGACAACAAGACGAGACAACAAAACCACCAGCCTGCGCTTGCGATGACCGAGTGAGCGAATTCCACACCACCTATGATTATCTGTGCCATAATATGGACGGATCTTTTGAGCGAGTAGCAAGGCCTTAAGGCCGACCCAACCACGACGGACCAGTGTTGGCAACACAGCAGACAGACCTGCGAAATATTCCCCGCGGCGAGATGGCGTGGTCTCTGAAATGAGACAAGGTCTGGTTCCTTGCTGCAAATTCTGCAGTCTTGGTCTTCGTCAGGCTGCCTGGCGATGCAGATATCCAACTCGGAAGCTGGAACAAAAAAAAACAAATAGAAGGGTTTTTATTTTATTTTGTATAGTACCCAACCCCGGCGACACAATGAACACAGCCCATGTCTGGTGCGAAGCTAAGTTCTTTGATCGGAGTCATCCTAGCTCATGACAAGCCACCCCAGCGGCTCAGGCTATCTCAGACTGCGTTCGTAAGCCCTCATCACTGTCCGATAGCCAATCTTTTGTCCCTTCCTGCCGGCTGCTTTCTCTGCCGGACTCGTCTGTCTTCTTCATAGATGGCCAATAGCAAGCCGCAGAAGCTGATCCTGCTCTTCTTTGGGAAGAAGTAGCAGCAATTGTGTTGTATCCTTGTGAGTTGTGATGAGATCTTGCTAATCCAACGGCTTCGACAGTCCTGGCTGCCACCCACTGGTTTCTCTATGTGAATTCCATTGGTAGTGCAGTAGTAGCAGTCCGCTTACCATAAGGATCGGCGCACAAACTAAGACAGTCAGACCCTTATTGGAGATTCCTTCGCCAGCACGGAGATTTTTCCAAGGTCCAGAAGACAAATGATGCAACAGCTTCAAATCCCGTGGAATCGGTACAGTATTAGTTAGTTGCAGGTTTGATGCACATGTGGCTTGATGTAGGCGTCTTCATTTGGAATTTGCCGCCTGTCATGCTGTCTCTTCTCTCCGCTATTCTCCCTTCTGATGGAGACCCCCGGGGCCGAGGGGTCCAGGGACCCAGCACAATCTTGGAAATAGCGCAGAGTGGCCCGGTCTTGGCTATTGACAACTCTTCGGCCAGACGACTTGGACCGTGTGGTCATCGGCCCAACCTAAGAGGTGTGACGTATTGTCATATTCTTGTGCTCCTGGAAGTTCTTCCCCTTGGTCCCTCCTTGCCGCTCATGAATAAGTGGTCAAGTCAGCCAAACAGGGTGATGGGCGCAGTAGTCTCAACGGCGGGCTACTGATTCAGTACCTACCAACGTAGGTAGCGATCCTTGTCCCGCGGGCTTTTCCGGAGTTGTCACAAAGATGGCTAATGACATGACACCCCGACTCCGGTGCAGGAAAAGTGAATATTTCCTCCACATATATGAGTACGTATTGTTCATGAAAATACACCCTGTAAAGCCATACTAGGGAAATTGTATTGTAAGGCGAGACGAGCATAGAGGATCGGGATCTGGGGCAGGAAAGAGACGAGACGCGATAGACGAGACGCGATGCCCCTGCCACATTTGTAACGACCCAAGTGCGACACGAAATTATTTCTCTCTGGCTTGCTGCTTTCGCTCAACGTCGATCTAGGAATCACTACCCAAATCCATATCGTTATCGAATTCTCATGCTTTTGGAATTGCGTACATGTGGCTCAGAAATACCATTAGGAGTCATTTGGTCCTTCCCCGGTCGAATATGTGTGTTCCTGGTTCATTTCACAGAGATGCCATGCATCGTGTAGTGTCGGTTGTCTGCACGTCCCCCGACTGTCACTCCGCAGGCAAACACTGGGCCGCCGAAAGAGATCAGCACTTGTGCCCCAAATGTGTTGGTGGTATTATCGACATGGTCTTCTTTGTTACAAGATGACATTATTGATAGGTGGTGCTAGTAATGGGCGTTAGTTAACGTTTAAACTTTGGACTGTAAGTTACTAGAAAAGCACGTGGAACAAAGGTGAAAGATGAAGTCAACATGAAGGCGTCTAGGCCACCGACTATCCAGAAAAGTACCACCGAAGCATCGACTCCTTTGATTTTCTTGATGTTGGCTTTTGCAGGCTACAGTTCGTTATGAACATCAAGACACAATGCCGGGCCTTTGAGCTCGTGTGTCGAGCATGCGGCTTTGCCCTGGTCGTGCCTTGGGCCCGCACAAGCTTTCGGGCACGTGAGATTTGATGGGCTGACGACCGGCTGCTCCTTCCATTTGAACGTGTCAAACCTGTCTGCCTGAACACACACATTGTACATACATATGTAATATACTGAACTGGGCAGGAGCGGGCGGGGGAGCAGGGGAGTTGCGGGACGGACGCCGTGCGCGCTCTTCATGGTTTGGCGCGTTTCCCCAGCCTGCGACTGGATATCCCGGAGCACTTTGTGACGCTTGCTACATCCAGTGTGGTCTGGTCTGTCGCATTGGAGAATGGCCAGGCGGTTTGGACCGGTGCTCTCAACAGAGTATAGTCAAGGAAGTTTGGAAGCGGGAAGCTGGAATCTAGATTCGTTTTGTGCTGAAGAGCGGGTCGGGTGGACTCTGGACTCAGGACTTCTGGAGAGCCCCATCTGGGCCTGTGGCGTGGCGCGGCGCTGGCGTGGCAGGTGGGGCGGGCCGGCCGGAGATTGAGCCGCCTGCTCATCTCTCCGTCAAGGTCTTTCCTTCCTGACTCCTTACTCCTGACTACCTACCTACTAGGTACCCATCTACAAGTAATGTCCTGAAGTCCCGAGTCCATCCTCACTCTCGTCACTTGTGTGCCGCTATTTACTGTATCGCTTTGTTTCGTAAGCCATACACATCACACAAATACCAGGCTCCATGGTACAAGACTGGTACATGTCGGGATTATGCGCACGTATACGTCAAGACTTAGTCTTTGTCATTTTGTCTGATTTTGGACGCGTATGGTCACTCACGTCCAGCCTTTCCCGGTCTTTAGCCTTCAACCCATGACCAATCGATTTCACGGTGGCCTTAACTGCCCAGTTTTAGTCATGACAAGATTTCAGAGGTGGGGATTCCTCCCTCACCCAACTCTGTTTCCGAATTTGTGTCTGTAAGTTCGCGTCCCAAGCAGTCCGTGGATCAGCAGACAATAATGGATATAACAGAATGGTTCTCCGTTAGCAGCATAGCATCATGACGTCGAATCTATTTTTTCTGCGCCTGGAAGACTGCCTGCTTGTCTTCGCAGATCAATTATTACAGCTTCACAATTCAGGCAACCCATGCGATGATTCTACGGCGGACTCATCTCACCAAGGGCGCCCAAGGGTTGCAGCTCATCAATTCGCGCACTTTGCGGACTTCCGCAATGCTCATCCCAAAGACCAATCAGAAAGTCAATAAAAGCTTATGAGCTAAGGACTACGGACGCATAGCTTCCCCGAAATATGGACGGATGTACATGGTTTCATGTGCCCGGTTCTCGCTTCACTTGAAAGAACCAATCCCACGACAGTCTCGGTGGTCTAGGTCTCTCCCAGCACCTGGAGTTTAGAGTTACAGCTTCCAGATTCCAGCATCAACGATACCTGATATCCCAGCTCGTCATCAGCATCATTATGATGCGACTACAATCATGCAAGGAGTTTGTGTGCCGCGCAAGCTTGCAAACATAGTATGAATATGCATTCAATGGCCTTCATCAATACCCGAAGCCTATCAATTCTCCACAAGTCTTAAGATACAACATGCCAACATGTCCTGTGCAGCTTGTCCATGCAATGATGCCAAATCATGGAGATGGTGGGTTTGACGGCCTTTATTGGGCGAATACACGGCACTTTGCCGACGAGCGCCCCTATTCAAAGACGTTCCGGGTTTTCGTCTCAGCTAGAATGGTGCAGGCTCTTGTCCACGGCGTCGAAGTGGTACGCCCACCAGCTGTACAGTATTCTCCACGCCGGCCGTAGATGGTCCAGTGAACGAAACAGCGGACTTTGTAGGTTATGATGTATCGGCATCGCCCTGGCCTTGCGGGGCGGATAGCCACAGAGTCTCTTATTACCATCCTTTGAAAGCTGTCCGTTTCGCCGAAATTTTTGATAAACCTGACCAGTCGGAGAGAGAGGAACCTTTTCGGACATTCACGGGCGTGGAAAGCGTCGGGGAAAAGATTTTGTGGAACTTGGAACACAGGCCATACCAATACAGCAGCTGCAGAAAGGTACATCAAAGGCTTGTTCCATGCGGCTTATAATTAGGTGTCGGCACATGTCGGCTTATGACTTAGAGAAAAGCGGTTATTCTGTGACTCGACCTTCTTGACATTGGCCGGGAAGCAATTAGTCAGGTACCAGACGGCCCGTCATTATTGTCAAGCTCCTTACCCTTCGTCTCACCCTTGAAGCTGCATCATCTGACAAGATACCTACTGAATGTATGCACCCGGCGTTATTACTCAATGAAAGAGTGGTAAGGGGGCGGATACAGCTTGGGGGAGACAAAAGGTTGGATTGATGAAGACATGTGCTTCGAGATCCTTGATCGACAAGACATGGTTTGATTGAAGGAGCAAATCAAATACAATGAGAAGAAGTAGACGTATTGAAAGCCAAGTTCCGGCTTGATAGCACCATGTCTGCTGTCTGTCAATGCAAGCTTGCTATCTCGGACATTTATATATCACATGTCCTAGTGTAAGCCCAAAGTGCTATACACTACGAAGCTTGATAAACTGACTGCAATATAAGCCTACCGAGGCCCAGCAGGCATCAATACTCCGGAAAGTATCTAATACAAGTCAAAGCGTCTTTGCTTAACCCGAACCAACAGTTTACTGAAACTAGCTTGAAGCGTAGAGACGAGTTACTGCACGCACGTAGCACCATTTTCATCTCCAAAAGCGGCTCGATCTCTTCATCATATACTCTCTCCAAATCAAGTGGCTCAAAAGCCAACGAGACAACACAGAAAGACAGCCTGATCTGGGTTCCTTGCTGTGACAGCCTGAGTAAGACTATTTCCTTGACCATTGGCGCAATTCCCTGACATAAATATGTGTAGACCAGTTACCTACTCAATATTCGTCTCCCTCCTATATTCTCTTGCAGTAGACCTATAAGAGAGAGACCATAGGATGGGGAGACGCCTATCGGCGAGGTAGGTCATCTGAATGTGTTTTGAAATACGCGGCTGATGGTGAAGCAGTGCTTTGAGTCAAGCTGCCAATAACCCCTCGATTGCAGAGCTCAACGGTCACGTCAACATGTAATGCTTGACTGTGGCCTTGTGCCTCTCCAATCCGTCACGTCGAGCGAATCGCCTTTTTTTCGGAGGATTCGGACAGCCAGGTATGTCGCAGCGCCAGGGTTTGCGGTGTTTGTTGCAATGCTGCCTATATCACGTTGGTTAGCATCATCCCCACAACTGTTCATCCCAATTCGGGATCTTTAAGCGAATGTGTCCATGGGCCGTCCGACAATGGTTTGTGCTACTCAGAGATGACAAAAGGACAGGTGGGGAGCTTGGGGAGGGTCAGAGGGATCACGCACGCAAATGAGGAGTTTCTGTCAAAGACGACCAGATTTCCGTCCTTGTCGACGCCACCTTTATCGCATTTCACGCCTTTAGGACAAAAATAGACACCCTTTCCACGTTGTCGGAGTGCATCCATATCTATGGATTGGAACTGCTCATCGTCGTCAGATGACGAACAGTCTGAGCCGGACATGTCAGCATTGATACTCGGGGGGAACTCCATTTGGCTTTTGCCTGATAATAGCCGCCGAGATGAAATATGTGGCGGATTACCGTCGGTGGCAAAGCAAGCACCGCCTGTCATTTGAGAAAACTTTGTTTCACACCATGGTTGAATGGCATTTTGCAAGGCCTGATTCCGTCTCACCATTATGAGCTCAGGACGCCACGTTTGCTGGACTTCTTGAGCAAACCTGACACTTAGGTTTCTGATATGTCTGTTCCATGGGAAGCAAGTCAGCGAGTGCCCTTTTTTATTTGCTTGTTTGTTTCTCGGCGCCTTCTTTTTATTTCTTTCTTTCTTTCTTCCCTCTTTTTGACCGTTGTCTCTTTCTTCCATCTCTCTCTCTCCTCCCCCCCCCCTCTCTCTCTCTCCTTTGTCTTCTCAACACGATGAGAGACAAAACGATCAGGGATTGGGCGATGCGATGCAGCCGAAGCTATCAAAAGACACACGAACCTGAGCTTTGCGATATTTACATCGATCTTGGCTACCTCTGCAAGGTCAGACAGATGACTGACGGCTTTAGATCGCTCATGAGCTTGTATAGTTGTTTGAGCAATATGGGGACCGTGGACCAATTGTTCTGTCAATTGAGCCCATAACATGGCTGTTCGGGTGAGATATTCGCCCATCTCAGTCACCAGATCGTCTGAATCCGATACCGGAGGCGGAGCGTTCAATATCCCAACATCCCGCGCAGCAAATTCAAGCTGCTGCCGAACCAAGGCGTCCAGACTGCCGCTTGGTGAAGGGAAATACTTAAGTCCAGTGTCGAATACATAATGCATAGGCGGCAATGGCATGATGCATAGAAAATGGAATCACGAACACGAAGATAAATAAGCCAGCCGAGAGATTTTGACAACAATCCTGGAAAGAGAAAAAAAAAAAAGCTAAACAGACGTTTTTTTTTTTTTTTTTTTTTTTTTTTTTTTTTTTTTTTTTTTTTCGTTCTTAACTCGGGTTCTTAGCTCTCGCACTGTCATTCAGTCACCAACAAAAAGCCCAGAGCGCTCACATGCGATATTGGCCTTCACTGCCACCTTCTGCTTTCAAAGTGCAGCACCCAAGCGGACTGCTGCTTAGTATTCAATGCGTTCCTGATGGTCTTTAAAAGTACGGACCAGGATTGCCCGATATCGACACTAAGATCTGCCCTGCTGAAACGGCACTTTTATTTCTGGAATGGCGACAAAGCGGGGCCAGCTCTGGCTGATGGGCGAGCTTGTCGTGCGGATCAGCAACAGGAGTCGGCTCAGCCAGTGAGTGGCCCGTGTCGAAAATTGCAATCACCACAGCTTAGCCAGAGGTTGTAGTAACACGTGAGATGTTGTCGATGTGGTGTTGCTGGGGTATTTGGTGAAACGGCGTCGAAAGATATCCGAAGCAGCGATCTAAGCCTGAGAAGAAGACGAGGGAAGGGAAAAAAAAAAAAAAAAAGCAAATAATGAATGGTGGGCGGCGCAACTCAATATAGGCAAGCTCGATGTAGAGGAAGAAGCACTGATCATCCGGTTTTCGAGCGGTAATGATTGTAAGAGAAGGTGTACGTAACATCTGCACTGGTAGTTTGAAGAGAGGGGGGGGGGGGGGAGGTGAAAAGATATGATGGATATAACGGAGAGAAGATATGGCTAAACAAGAAAGAAATCCAGGCGGACCGCCGTGTGCGTTATGGAATGCAAGCCCAGTCGACCCAACTAGGCAGAACTGAGGGTGAGTGAGTGTAGGGGTCTCTCGTCCTTGGTTTCTCTCTATGTACTAGACAAGAGCAGGGGTACACTAGACGGGCAATGGACGACGCCATGTACAAGTCGTTTTCTAATCCTATCTATCGTCTCGCTTTGTTGGTCAATTTTACTTGCCTGTGAAGGCCAGTATCGCAAGCGAGTCAAGCTAAGCCAGCAAAGCAGTGGAAAGAGAAGGGAAAAGCAACGCGCAGAGCAAGGCAAGTTTCTTTGCCGAACGGGGAACGAAGAAATACGCCGAGGGGGGGGGGGGGGGGGGGGGAGGGGGGTAAATCCAAATCGAGGTCCATCGAGGTTGTTCTAAAAATAATACTGATCTAGCTTGTCACAGCAAAAACTTCCATCTCTCCTCTTCCCTTCTCCGCCCTTGGTCCGTCTTTCTCTCTCTTTCTCCATCTTTCCATCTCCGTTCTTTACTTTCTTCTCATCGTGTTGTGCTTGACTTTTCTCGCTGGGTCGTGACGTGGGTTCCGTCGCATCATGTACGAGACAAGAAAGTAGGTAAGCTTGAATGGGCAGGGGAAAACAGACCAGCCCAGACTCGAGGCCGATGCATGAACTCAACAGTACCTGCTGCTCGGTACACGGTACATTGACTGGCGCCCTTCCCAACCCGCCTCTGACCAAATCCTGTTTTTTTTTTTTTTTTTTTTTTTTTTTTTTTTTTTTTTTTTTTTTTTTTTTTTTTTTTTTTTTTTTTTTTTTTTTTTTTTTTTTTTTTTTT
>SRPU01000913.1:0-12774 GCA_018360185.1 Claviceps lovelessii
CTCCTGGTTTTTTTTTTGTTTTTCTTTCCTTTTTTGTCCCTTCATCGGACCCTTCATCGAAGCAAAGCAAAAACCTGGACCTTTCTCGCTGTCGAATTGATGGTGATCTGCATTACATGACTGACCTTGATGCGCGCAACAGGTCCCAAACCGCTGTTTCAGCCGCCGCACGAAAGGAATCTCGTGGCGCCCATGCTCGGGAGGACTACCCCGAGCGAGACGACAAGGAGTGGATGAAGCACACTCTTTCCTTCCAGAAGCAGCCGCACGGCAAGGTTGACTTGTCATACCGCGGCGTCATCTCCACCACTCTGGACGAGAATGAGTGCAAGTCCGTACCTCCCTTCAAGCGTGTATATTAAACAAAAGAACAATGGCGGGCATGGTGACACAGGGCTGGTAGCAGAAGTTGTGTGCGTCTTGGTGTAAAGGGGGTGGGGGGGGAGCAGGCAAGAAGCATTCATCACATGTAAGCACAGCACGAATTGAACAAGACATTTCCTTTGTTGTGAAAGACAAGCGATATCCGGGACACGAGAAGAGGGGAAGAGGGCAGTGTGGCAATAGAGCTGCGAGGACTGTTGCAAATGAGACCCGCGGGAGATGTTATGTAGTCCAACTTTTTTCTTGGTCCAATTTCTGCTTATTTTTCTGTCTCTTGTCCCCTTTTTTGCTTGTATTCTGTCCTTGTCCCACTTTGCCTGTTTTCCTGAATAGCAGACACTCGTCCCTGCGTCGAGAATAAATGTATGAGGGAAAAAGAAGAAAGGAGAAGCAAGACACTCGCTTGCAGGGTGCGGGGTTCCAGATGCAAGATGCGAGACGCAAGATGCATGACGCGGGGTTTAGCGTTGCCCTCATCCGTCAAGTTGGTCTCCCACAGGGATCTGTGTAGGAATTGCGGCTGGAGGAGTAGTGTAGTAGTGTCACGAGGGACAAGATTGGGAGGCTGTGTTGCTCGAGATGAAGGACTTGGGTTGCGGTGTGGAGGATGTTTGTTTGGGACAGGGTGTTTTGGAGGAGACGAGGGATAGGGAAAGGAGAGGTGGTGAGGGCAGCGCGGAGGGAGGATGTGCATGTGGATGTAGATGTCATGTTGTGGATGGTGGGTTGTGCTCTGTCCAGGGGAATGCTGCATTGGTATTGAGGGTCGATGCCTGTCAAGGGTGTTTTCAAAGGAAGTAGTCAGGATGGCATGAAGGAGTCCCGGACGAATGAGCAGCATATCGCCGCATGAAGCTAGAATAGAATCCTCCATTTCCTGTTTTGTCATCCCGTCGACATGGTCTCCCCCCCCCCCCCCTTTTTTTTAAAAAAAAAAAAAAAAAAAAAAAATGGGTTTTTTTCTTTTATCTAAAAGGAAGCAGAAGGGCGTGCTTATTGTTACTCCCATGTACATACCAGGTGAGACGTGAGGAGATTAACAAAGAAGTGGAATAGAAACGAAACGTGAGGGATTGGACATGTAGAGCAAGCGTCTTGTGATGCTGTCTTGCATCATTTCCATTTGGGGGTTTGGTTCAATAAAACGTATAGTGGGATAGCGCGGTGATGCTTTGCTATTATATGTACGCTTAGTCTGCGTTCTTTTTTGTGTTCTGCTGATTGCAGTGTTGGGAATATGTATGTTGAATATATATATATATATATATGTGTGTGTGTGTGTGTGTGGCATAATAGCTAGTGGTTTCTTCTTATCGTTTTTTTTTTTAAAAAAAAACTAATGTGTATCATACGCATGTAGTATAATAGATAATGTCTGTTTCTTCATCTTATGTTTCAGTCTCACTCACAGTCTTTTCTGGCTTTTCTCTTTTCTTTATTATTATTTAATTTCTAGGAAGACAGAAAACGTAATGTACATGGTATAGTAGCTAGTGTTTCTTCTTTGTGTTGTATTCCATTCTGAGTCCACCTTCTTTCAATCTTATAGAAACATGACATGTAAAGTGTAATGGCTTGCTGCCGCTTGTCTGTATTATATTCCATTCCTACTCTACCTTCTTCCCCGTCGTCCCGTCTCTTCTCCTCTTTTCTCAAATGCCCAAGGACCAGGTCCTTCTGAACATTAAACCCCTCTGCGGCAAGAACCGAGCGACTCCCACTGCCAAGTCTGATGGAACCAGCCCTATAACAGACATGTTCTAGCTTGAAAAGAACATTATGAAGTACCATCCCCCCCTAGTTTAAAAGCTCAGTTGGCGTGTTAGCTGAGAGTTCGATCAGAATACCTTTCGGCGGCAAACAGAATTGTCAAGTCACTGTATATGCGTCGGGGCCGCGCCATCACATTCCAACCATTATTGGCATCGTCATTGTTGCTGTCGTCTTTTCTCTTTTAGCAAACATGGATAACCCGCCGGCGACGCGTCAGGAGGTCACGAGGATGTAAGACTGTTCAAGACCATGGCAATGGAAAGTATTGTGCAAATTATAAAAAAAAAACATATAAGAATGGAAGCGCCGCGGCTCATGAGACGCGCTTTGTATGCCACTACTTGACCCGGATACAAATGCAGCTTCATAATTCATTATCCGCCTCTTTTTCCCTACAACCTGAAAGGTTCGACAGTGATGAAAATGAACCCCTTTCCTGCTCAAATATCGTCATACAATGCCATGAGTCTCCGCTTTGTATTCGTCAGAGTCTCTTTGTCACGGGCGACTTGCTTCTTCAGTTCGCGGTTCCTCTCCTGCAGCTTTTTGATCCGTTCGTCCCTCTCCTTCAAAGCTTCCAGGGCTCTATCGCGGCCCATGGCCATGCCCTTGGTTCTGTGCAAGGCCGTATTCAGGCGTCCTTGGACGGATCGGACAAGACTCGGGTCCATGTTCTGGCCCTTGATGAGATCCATGACCTGATTTGCCAGATCTTGAATTGAATCACAGAAAGGACCCGTCGGGGCGGCGGTGCTGGCGCTAGTGCTGGCGCTGGCGCCGGGCCGAGGGACGGTAGATGGCGGTGGTCTCTTGCTCGGCGTCATCAACGTGCTCGAGGGACTGGGGTCCTCGAAGGATACCGTTTTGGGCCTTTTGCCGTCCGACGACGGGAACAATGTCCTGGACACCGGGGGCGTGGGAAGACCAGCCACAATCTTGGCCGTACCACGATTTGTAGCAGGAGTGGCGAAGACGTCGTCCACAGCATCTTTGGGATTCGGAGCCGGAGCTACCTTTTGGACATTGTCATCGGCCATCTCCGCCAGTTCGCGCTCCTCATCGGAGTTAAGATCACTGAAATTGTCATCATTGTCACAGTTGTCTTGAGCGGTTCGCTTTCTCTTAGAACTAGGTGTGGTAGGACTAGCTGGATTAGTAGCTTCTGACGCAGAAACATGCTCCCGCATTATATCGGTGCTGACAAAGCTGGTGTTGGTGGAGTCAGATCCTCCATCGTCGTCCGCATCAGCAGGGCCCAAAATCGAGAGCCGTCGTGCTGGCGAAGTCTGAATTCCAAACGATTCGAGGGGCTTTTGCGTAAAGGTTGGGGTTTTGGGCTTGTCCGCCTGCTGCCCCGACGTATCATGGTCGTCATCTTCTTGTTCTTGTTCTTGTTCTTGTTCTTGTTCTTCGTCTTCATATTGCCTTGAAAATTTAGAAATGCGCTTTTGTCGGACATCAGCATCCTCACTCCAAAGGAATAAATCGCAAAATGGATAGACTCTGCAAGCCCAAAAAAGCCTGCCTTTATTTCGGCCTTCTTTCTTCACTTCACGAAGTGTTGCCTGTCTACGAGGATCGCAGTTGCCTGGTCACACAGAGATCGGAAAAGAAAAAGAGAAGAATGAATGTTGTTAGTTCAGCTGATGCCAAGAGAAGATTCAGACAGCTCTAAATATGCAGTAGCACCATAATACTGCCGCGTCGTAGTGTTTGAAAAAAAAGGGGGGGGGGGGGGTTCCACTTCTTTTCCGGCCATCCAAGCCACATGTGCGGAAAGGCTTAATTCATGACGAGTCCAAGAGACACAGAGGGGAAGGAAGAAGCTAAGAAAATAAGGGAGGAGGACTTGTGGAGCTTTTGTGTAGTGATGTGGTTTTTGATTTGACTTACACCACCATTGACCATTTTGCCATATGCCATTGACTCGCTTCTTCTTCGAAACCGGGAGTTCCTGTGCCTTGGCATGGGATTCTGGTGTAGCTAGAGATGACGTGGGCCGCGTTTTCTGGGGAGTCGTGACGGAAGCCATTTCGAGAAGCAAAAAGCTGGAGGTAGGACGGACTTGGAAAGATTTTGGCTCCTTGAACACGTTTCCTCGGGAGTCTGCGACGATGAAAACTTTAACCCCCCCCCTGACCTGAAACAAAGGAATTGAGCAAGTCCTTGGGCTCTCGCAGCAGGCAAGATATCAGAGGCGGGATGAGAAGGGTTGGGACCCGATGAACCGAGCTAGTTCTTCCCAAGGCGTTTGGCGGTTCGTATTGGCGGTTTGTATTGGCGGTTTGAACTGGCCTCGTGGTGGTGAAAATTCGGCGCTTGTAGGAATTAGGGAGCTTATTAGGTTGGAGATGGAGGTGGGGGAGGAGGGGGCGTGGGCGTTGGCGATGGCGAAGGAGGTTGGGAGCGGGGTGGGTGGGACGATGGGAGGGAAAATGGACCATGGACCACGGACCACGGACTGAAGGGACTCTTGTTGGCTGGATTATCATGTCTGTTGGCTGCGATGCATGACTCCATGAGTGGCGAGAGGAGGAGCTTGTCCCGTTCAGGCAATTTCGAGATCCGAAGCCGACTTGTTGACAGAGCATGGTAGCATGGTGCGTTGTGCGATGATGCTCATCATGTATCGAGCTGATGCGTCAAGCGCGAATCTCACATCCACCTGCGAGACTCAACACCGGGCAGCTGTGCCCAGCTGGTGAACATCTGGTGAACGTCTGGTGAACTCCACTTGATGCCTTGATGCTGGATGAAATCGCCACACAAACCTGCCATGCGCCACACTTTCCAGCAACCGAAGCTATGTCTTGCATCATCATGCATGCTGTACATCAACATGAACACAGAACATATAGAGTTCCTGGACAGAAGACCCTTCCGGAAAAGGCCGAGACATGCGATGCTCGCCGATGATGCAAACTCGTTTCACAAAAGACCCCTCGGTTTGTGGTGCAACATTCAAGTCAACTGCTGGCACTGCTGCGGGTGGCACTTGTCCTGGCTGGGCTTGGCAGTTGGCAGTTGGCAGTTGGCACCTCACCACGTCACGTCGTAGATCACGAGCGCCTTTGCAGTCGGAATAGGCAAATGCAATTCTCTGGGCAACTACAACCTTGGCTCTTTCCGGTTCCGAAAAGGGGAAATGGATCCGAGTGTTTGCATGACTATCGAGCACGCGGGTGCGAACAACAACAACAACGAATCTCCATCATCCATCCACAAGCGCCATTTCAGTCAGTATCAAGAAAGCAGCCCCTCCCCTTCTTTCTTCTTCCTACCACCCTTTTCCCCTTACCCCGCCCCACATCTCGCCGCAACTTCGCCGGGGAAGATGGGGGGGGGGGGGGGGGGGGGGGCGATTACACAGACTTGACGAGTTGTTTCTCGATGGCTTCGATGTTCGAACTCGCCCATGCACATAGCAACCCAGAGGAATGATCAAAAGAAATATATTCAATGACTACGAAACTACGAATCTATGGCGTGTTATCGTTCGCGTCCTCGTGGCAAATTGTGGTTCCCTAATCTCCTTCCATTGACATTTTGCGAAGATGTCTCTCGTTGCGCACTGGATCCATGTGGTAAGAGCTCATATGAATAACTCTGCTTCATCAGATTCCTACTGCCTACCGAAGTACCTACTGACCTACTAGGTGCTAGGTACTAGGTCCTGGAGCTGGCACTCAACATGAGTCTCCGCAAATACAGTCAACCACTTTTTTAAAGTACATGGGGAACCACGATAGATGGCGGCGGCAGTCCACACTACACAAGTAGAAAGGCACAATGCGGCTGGCGCCACCATGTGGCATCGCAACTCTGCTCCGTGTGATGCAAACCTCCCTTCTCACTATTCTCCGAGAGCTTGACAGCTTTTGAGAATCGACAGTCGGCGCTCAGCAGTCAACACGACTCGACGTTGACTACCAACAAAGCGCTTAACTCATTTGCAGGTCATCTAGTGTCATCTGGAACATTAGGGCGAGTGCTGTGCTACCTCATTTTTTCTCCTCCCCTCTTCTTCTTCGATTCTCACCAACAACCCAAGAAGAAGAGCGAGGCCATGTTTCCCGACATCTCTCCCGTGGCTGTGGTTTCTTCGTCGGGGCGTAGCGACACGACATGAGCGTTCCCAACAAAGTCATGACTCCAACCCAAGCCTTCCGTGTGGATACTGAGCAGCATCAAGTGGAATCGTCTTCATCTTCAACTTGATGACTATAGCTATATCGGCCAGGTTGTCGCCAGTATCGCCATCTTTTCACCACAGTTATCCACAATGCGGATACACATCTACACACGGCGTGCTCTCTATCCTGTGCTGTCGATAATCTCTAACGTGAAGGTGGTGGCTGTTTGAGCATGTAGAATTTTCACGCCAGTAGCAGCTACATCATACATTCTATAGGCCGAGACCCTATCATACCAAGGTCTGAACGCGGCACATGGTTAACTTCCGTTCACACGTTACTGCTTTGTTGCGAATCTAGCACGCTAGCATGCGAGCAGAAGCTCACTATCCCATAAAATCCATCCGTAGGACGCCATTCGTGGTATGAAAGCCGGAGGCGCTCATGTCGATATACCCACGCCTCTCGTCTTTCTTTTATCAGACTAAGCCGCCATAACCTATGTATGTTCTACAACATGTCCTGGCTGTGCCACCACGCTGTTCTTTCCTGCAAAGCGACATGCTTACAATCTTTAGCTTCCGCTTCTGGAAGGTCGTGTGGCTTTGTTAGAAGAGTGTGATGGCGATAACTTGCGAGATTGATTACACTTGTCGTCAACATTGTACATACATGGCATTCCATCTCCGACCGCCACGACGAGTATAAATTGAAGCTGTCCTGTCACTTTTCTAGATATTCAACTCGACGGTCCTCATCACCAAATTGTTCATTTATTTCCAAGTGTCTCTCACTTCTGCGTACACATTCTTCTTTCTCGTCTGTGTCTTTATTACCTCTTCTTTCTCTTCTTCTTCTTCTTCTTCTTCTTCTACTTGCACCAGGGCCTCTATTCTTGTATTGACATCGCAACCATGCAATTGTCTATCCTATTAGCTCTTATCCCGGTCATCCTGGCTGCACCCGGGATAGAGACGCGTGATGAACCCGCCCCTCTCTTGACACCCAGTGGTGATGCCGATGTCGTTGCCGACAAGTACATTGTAAAGTTCAAGGATAGCGTGACAACGTCTGCCGTCGACGAGAAAATGGACGCCCTCTATGCCAAGGTCTTGAAGGGCAAGGGCAAGGTCGATTATGTTTATAAGAACGCCTTTAACGGGTTTGCTGGTCGTCTGACCACGACTGAACTCAAGAAGCTGCGAGACAGCCCAGATGTAAGTGTGTTTTTGGACCCCACCCCTGTGTCTTTTAAGTAAAATAGAAAGGGAAAGAGAAGCAAATGGAAGGGGAAAATTTAAATAAAAGAAAAGCCATTTCCCTTTCTGCCCCTTATACATTCTGCCTTATTTCTAACAAATCCCACCAGGTTGAATACATCGAAAAAGATGCTCTGATGCATATCAATGCCTTTGTTGATCAATCTGCTTCTCCCTGGGGTCTTGCTCGCATCTCCCACCGCGCACCCGGCAACACCAACTACCGATACGACAACAGTGCCGGTGCCGGCACCTGCGCCTACATCATCGACACTGGCATTGAGGCAAGCCACCAGGAGTTCGAGGGCCGTGCTACGTTCCTCAAGAGCTTCATCTCCGGCCAGAATTCGGACGGCAACGGCCACGGAACCCACTGCGCCGGTACCGTCGGCAGCAAGACGTATGGTGTTGCCAAGAAGGCCAAGCTCTACGGTGTCAAGGTCCTCGATAACTCTGGCTCCGGCTCTTACTCCGCCATCATTGCTGGCATGGACTATGTTGCCCAAGACGCCAAAAGCCGTCGTTGCCCGAGGGGTGTCATAGCCTCTATGAGCTTGGGAGGTGGCTATTCTGCTTCCATCAACCAAGCGGCCGCGGCTCTGGTCCGCTCCGGTGTCTTCATCGCCGTCGCTGCCGGCAACAGCAACCGCGATGCTCAAGATACCTCCCCCGCCTCCGAGCCCAGTGTCTGTACCGTCGGAGCAACAGATATCAACGACAACCGATCTTCCTTTTCCAACTACGGCAGAGTTCTCGATATCTTTGCTCCCGGTACCAATATCGTCTCTACCTGGATCGGTGGCACCATTGTAAGTGCTCTCAAATATGTTTTCCTTGAAGGTTTTTTCTTCTTTTTTTCTTCTCTTGTTCTCCTTAGAAAAAGAGAAAAAAAAAATATCCTGAATTTTGATCAGAGCGAGAGGGGGAGCGAGAGAGTTTCTCATAAGCTAACTCTTGATCCCTTCAACCCTGTCTTTCTAGCGCTCCATATCTGGAACCTCCATGGCTACTCCTCACGTCGCCGGCCTTGCTGCCTACCTCTCCGCCCTTGAGGGAGGTTTCAGCCCAGCTTCTCTCTGCAAGCGTATCCAATCCCTATCTACCAAGAATGTGATCAAAGGCCTCCCTTCCGGCACACTCAACTACCTCGCCTACAACGGCAACGGGAAGTAAATCGTTTTGGTTTTCTTCTCCCGGGAAAATCAACTTCCATCCTCAAGGCAGCGGGGCTTTTCCTTCCTAGGAAGCCCTCTTTACACTGTAGTTTCTAAATCTCTGTCGTTATTCTTGCCACTTTATTGCACATATTGTTCTTCTTTTCTCCTGGACATTTTTGTACATGATATAGATGCCACAATAGACATATTTCAGCCAAACAAAAAAAAAATAACAAGAAGGAAAGGATAAAGGGAGGGTTTCGTTCTCTGAATGAGGAGGATCCAGGTGGACATAGAAGGAAATGAAGGGCTTTTACAGGATTTTGTATCCCGTGACGGCCGAACTTGTATATAGCTCGCTTATCCTTTTCTTTCATCTTTTTACAAGAAAAAATACAGACTCCGAGTTTGTAGCCTGCCAAACAGCCAACCAGCTAGCTACCCGCTACCCCAGAGTCTGCTCTCCACATTTTCGCGAACAGAGAGTATGCTTCGACTGTCGTCGACAGGTTGTGTCTCCATTCCCGCATACGGGACTTTTGTTCCCCAGCAATTGTAATTGTCGGTGAAGGTGGAGGTAAAGATGGAAGTTAAGGCGTACGCATTGCGTGAATGGATTGCGACTGCGCTCGTTCGTTAGGAGTATTCGTGTATAACGAAAGGGGGAATATGTCGAGGACTTGAACTTGTATTGTAAAAAGCATGCATAATGAAGCGGTGCCTGTTCAGAACCGACGAGAGCCACAGTAGACAATTGTGTAGTGTACTGTGGTGCAGTGCCATGAAGTATACCATATACCATACACGGGGGTCTATACTAAGTACAGTGTAAGTACCCAAGTACTCACTCTTCTACTCCAGAGATGAGAAATACTACAGTAATCACGTTTATACCCTGTCACTCTACATATCATTCCCATTCGCGGAGAATATCCCCCACAATTCACTGCCATGGCTTTTTTTCTTGTCTTTTCGTTCTTCTTCTTCTTCTCACCTCCCCATCGCAATCTGGCTGTTACAGTGTATGCTCTTGTTGAAATGTCGACCGCGATACCGCGCAGTGGGAGTGTATTTCAAATGCGTTCCCCTTATTATGGCTGTCTGTGTTTCGAAATATACTAGTGCTGCTTCATATGGTGTCCTTTGGGATCTTCTTTTCCTTCTTTTTTTCCTCCCTTCCTTACTTATATTCTTCTCCTGATTGTTTTTCACTTTTTTTTCTTCCTCTTTCTCTTCGTCCTCTTCTTTGTTTTCTTTTTCTTTTATCCTCTTTTTTCGAACCATCCTTGGCGTGGGCTCTCTTGCAGATGCACCCCAAAAATGTAAGCGACGACCAAGTGCTGTCCCGTAACCCCCCCCCAAAGAAACACAAAAGACGTCCATGGGTGGTCTAGAAACTTTGGGACACGCGCGTTGTTTGTCTGATCATGGCAAAAACTGGTGTTCATTCAGTCCAGAATGGCGGGTTCAGGTACGAGGGCAGATACGAGGGCTTCCTGGATCGCAATGACGCAGAGCGTATCCTTTATTCACACAAGAGAGCACGTTGTAAGAGACAAAAAATGAATAAAAAGAATAAAGAAACTAAACGGACAACGACAAGTTGGCAGACATATACGGAGTAAGCGGCGCAAGTTGTCGGTCGCTGCCGCTCCTAGGGCCCTCGGTGTTTTAAATTCAAAAGAACCACCCGTGTATGTACATACAAAACATCTGTAGTAGACAGATCAAGGAAGACGAATGGCCTGGAAGGACATGTGAAAACCATGATTATTTTCAAGGTTTCGATTTTTTTTTTAAATGGTAACTGCATGAGTAGGGAACGTTTGTTGACGCATAGCTCTCGGCCGAGGCAATTTATTTTAAAAAAATACTCAGTCGCTTAGACGACGGGACATGTCTGGATGAGCTCGAGACGGAAGGGGAGCCGAGAAGACGGAGCCGGATATTGACCCGTGACCATGCAAATAGACGCATACCAACGAATAGAGTTGCATGGGATACCGAGGTGGTGCATAGAGATGCATAGAGACGCCGAGGTATCGAGTTGAATGTAGACGAGAGCCGCTTGCGCTGCGTCTCGCCAGCGGGCTGGGAAAAATTCCTTCATGCTACCTTCGTTACTTCAATGCTCCTTCTTCTTCCGGTTTACTATTTCCCTTATTTTCCTTGTCCAAGGTCCCCTCTCAGTTGCCGGCTCAACAGAGTCGATACCCGCTCCAACTTCCTGGACTGGGCAATGAAGGAAGCAGGACGTCAGGCATGACCTTGCTACGTCTGGACACTCTTCACTTGGCACGCCTGCTTTAGAATTTATCCAACTTTAAATGTTATAGCCTCTAAAGTTTGGCTACCTCCGCGCTCTTTCCACATTAAGGCCGTGTTCATAACTATATAAAGAGAGAGCCGGGGAATATACCATGAGCGAGTCTTTGGAAGAAAGAGGTTTTTATCCAGAGCATCTTTATCCTATCAATTGATTTGCGCACTAGACTCTCTTCATGAATCAGAAAGGACAATCAATCAACCAATTAAAAAAAAAAAAAAGAACAAGAGGAGCACAAAACAACCGGTCATCAATATGCAGTACTTGACACTTATTCTCGCTGCCACGGCGCTTGCTTCAGCCGCTCGTGTTGACAAGAGACTCAGCTTCACAGTGTGGTGTTCGGGCCCGATCCCGGACAACGGTACTTGCGCCAGATTCAAGCTTACTTCTAGTTGCGTACGCAATAATGACATCTCTTCTCGCCTCCTCTTCCCCCTTCTAGTCTCATACGAACTAACGAGGTATATTCTCAGTGCACTCCGACGAGAAAGGGTAAATACAATAAACGCAAAGTGGCTGTCATGTCGTCGCAAAACAATCAGGCAGAAAACTGGTGCAACGATATCGGGTATATCTACTGCGTTTAAGGTGAAGGGCGGGTTGCGTGTCTGCTGTCTCGATTGATTCTTTGTGTATGCATATGGTCTTTGTAGTAACAAGGTGAATAAATCAGTGGCATACGGGGCTGAGAATTGGATCGGTCTAGCGATTCATGAACCTCAGGAGTGAAGGGAAATGAGAACAGGGTATTCGGTGTTTATAAGATGCTCTACCCAGTAGGCCAGCCATCTAGAGAGTGTAGAGAAGGCTGATTAAACATCTAAAGAGAGACTGGAAGAGAAGAGAGAGGCGCGCCTAGCAGAACACCTCGAAGAAGTCAAGTGTATAGTAAGAAGTGTATCTGAAAAAGAAACATCCCCGCCTCCTTTTTTCTTCTTCTTCTTATTCCATTTTTTTTAATATAACGGTGTGCCCCTTTGGATTTTCTTTTTTTTTTTTTCAAAAAGGGGAGTGCATGTGCAAATCTGGTCCGATCCGTTTTCACTAAATGTTGCAATTGCTCCTATTGGCCATCGGACCAAAAGGGAGGATGTACAATCACTTGACATCCTCTGATTCATGTGTGCTGCTATCTTCCTACAGTAAATTAAGGTAGCCGCGCCCCACGTTGGCCCCATCCCATCATTTCCTGAGTCCTGACACCTCAAGCTGGACAGGGTTCAAGGGACGATTCTCTCTCGCCCCCAGACGGAAATAACGCCCTCTTACGTTTTATTCTTATTCTCAACTATCTTTTCTCTATACGCCTACACTTTCCCGCGTTGTATATGCTTAAAAGTTGTAGCTTTTCTATTCGTCTATTTTCCCCAAAGCCGTCTATTTAATTTTTTTTTTTACTTCTTTTAATTGTACCACCCATCTTCCGAGCAAGCTGTAAAGGAGACCAAAGGCACATGTTCTGTGATTTTACCTGCCGAACAATGCTAAACCGATCGTGATATAGCTAGTGAAATGCCTATATTAGAAGTTGAACTCTAACCGTTGTAGCTCGTAAAGTTCGGATACCTCCGCGCCCTTTCCATAAAAAGGCCGTGTTTACAACTATATAAAGAGAGAGCTTAGGACTTTGAATAAGTCTTTGGAAGAAAGAGGTTGTATCCAGACCTATCTTGATCCCACATTCTTCTATCAACCGCTTGACCCACCAGACTGTCTTTACATACTAAAAAGGAGAAAGC
>SRPU01000914.1:0-12772 GCA_018360185.1 Claviceps lovelessii
ACAAAAAAAAAAGAGAAAAAAGAGAAAAGAAGAAAAAAAAGAAAACAGAAAAAAAGAAGAGGGGGGGACAATAAGGGGAAAAAAAAAAGGAACACAAAGGGGAAAGAATATAATGAAAAATAAAAGAGTATCATGCACATACTACATCATCAACACGTCACCATTTGCCATACAGTCTCCTCTCCAGAAGACATTGGTTTATCTTCATCCGCCCCCTCTTTGATAAATCCTTGTCAATCTCACCACCCCCTCATCCGTACAAGGACATCAAAACCCCGGAAATCATTTCATTTCGGCATGACGTGCATCGGCAGGGCAGCTCAAGGTGATGGGTACGTTGATATATTGATGGATTCATATGTAGAGAGAGAGAAAGACTAAAAGCACTGGTATATTGTTCGTCATGGGGCATGAAAAAGGCAACGTTACAAGATGTCAATGAGAGATTGAAAAAAATAAAAGAAAAAAAAAAAGAAAACCCAGAAAAAAAAAAAAAAAAAAAAAAAAAAAAAAAAAAAAAAAGAGCACGTCAACAACACCATCCTCGGTCAGGTTGACCGACTCTGCCCTTCTCGTGTAAACATCATGTCATCCACATGACCTACAGACCTCGTCGACGAATCACCATGGGCATATCGTGCTGATACATGAACCAGGCATTTCGGCGCTTCCATTCATGGTTCATGTCCGGCAAGTTGATCTAACAAAACGTGACGCCACGAGTTAGCCATGCAACATCCCCCCAAAAAAGTGACAGACATTTCTTCTTCCTTCTTCTTCTTCTTCTTCTTCAAAGTGCCAATCTGGCAACTCCCTTGCGTCTTCGGTCTTGGAACGTACATGAAACAATGTGTAAAGCGTGGCGATGAGCTTGTACATCTCCACCTTGGCAAGCGACTTGCCCATGCAAGCACGGCTGCCTGCGCCAAACATGAGGTCGGTAACTTCTTCCATCTGTCGGCGACGCTGGTCAAAGTTCCAGACACTCTCCTGTGGAGGGCGCAGCCACCTCTCGGGCCTAAAGTCATCGACTTCGTCTCCAAAGACGCTTGCGTCCCGTGTCACCACCGTCGGGTTGATGCCGACCGTGGTTCCCTCGGGAATGAACCGACCGTCCGGGAGCTGGAACCCACCAGCAGGAACTTGTCGCTCAAACATCAGCCCTACCGCGGGACTCATCCGCGCAGCTTCACGTATGACGGCATCGAGATACGCCAGATGCTTCACCTCGCTCCACCGCGCGGGCACCGACAGACGTGCGCCTTGAAGCTCTGTCTGCAGCCGCACCTGCACTTCAGGACGCCTGGCAAGGTAATATACGATGGGTCGCAATGCTCCTGCAGTGGAGTCTCCGCCGGCCAGGATGTTGACCATGAGCCAGTTGACCACTTGGTTGTCGTCGGCGAAATCGTAGACGTTTTTGAGGCCGTTGTACTTGTCAATGAAGCTTTCCACATGCCTGCGCTCCAGCGTTCCATCGGACACTTTCTTTTGATAGTCGGCAACGAGATTCACTGTGTACAGTAGACCCTTGACAAGAGGCTTGGGTCCAATTCGGACGACGGGGTTCTTGTCCAACCAGTTGTCGAGCCAGGGGATTTGCGAGACCTGTCCATCAAGAGTAGGAGCCGTTAATAAAATTGGGTGCTGCATGCAAGCGAACAGAGCACGCCTGTCTGTCTGGTTGGTGAATATATATATATATATATATATATATATATATATGTATATATATTTCAAGAAGCAAATGAAAGAAAAGATCCGCTATCGCCATACCGTCGCAAAATAATTCAGGCCAGCCGTGGACTCAGCAATCATGCCCTCGACGTCCTTGCCTTGCTCGATAAACCCATAGTGTCTCCCGAAGCTGATGTTGGCAGCAAAGTCCCAGGCAACTAGGTTTTTTTTTTCAACTCGTCAGTAGATGCCTCGGCCTTTTCCTCCCTCTTTGCCTCTTTTTTTCTTTTTTTTTTATTCATTATTTTATTGCTGTTTTTTATATTTTCCTCTCATGTTTTTTTTTTTTCATTTACTTTCTTCATTTCTCCCCTGCGGCCCTCTTTATTTTTTCTTCGTTGTTTTATTTCTCCTGTTCCCCTGCTTCTACATCTAGCTCGAAATTTAAAAGACAGGGAGGGTGAGAGGGTCGTACAGTATGTCAGCCAATCATCCATCATGCAGAGGGAGGGCTCGGCGCCGGAGGTAGCATCCGCGAAGGCTGTGCCCAGTTTGTTCGTGAAGGTCCAGATGGTCTCATCCATCAGAGGCTCCATGTCCAGAATTTTGGACAAGGACCAGAAGCCGCCAATTGGTCTCGTGAACTTGGTGTGAAACGCCTCATTCTGCGTGTTGAAGATGTTGGAAATCCGCTGCCCGTTGACAACCACGTCGTTGACGCGGTACATATCGCCCTACATTGCGGAGAAGAGTGGGAAAGAGTTAGGATTTTTTTTTTGTTTTTTGTTTTTTTTTTTTGGCATGCGTATGTGCGCGTGCGCGTGCGCACAGGGGAGAGAAAAGAGGCTATTCCATTCTTCTTCGTGTGTGGTCTCCCTTGACAGCGCCTGTTTGAATCGGAATGGGGGGGAATTCGCACCTTTTTCCAGGCATTTTTACTTGTGCTCGCGTACACCACCTTGATCAGGCTCGGATCGCTCAGGCTAATGGCATTGGGTCCAATGCGGACCGCGTCGCCCCATTTCTGATGCCATCCGCGCGTCGTCGAGTCCACGTTGCCCAAGGCCGTCAGGAAGGCTCTCCAGAAGTTGGTAAACCTTGCGACGACGGGGCCGCGGAAGGCTCTGAGTGGCGAGAAGAAGAGCTCTCGCACGGCAACGACGACGACCAGCAGTGTCACAGCCAGGGCCAGTTGTGCCCCGCTCAACGCTCCCAGCACAGCCATTGGCTTTGCCTCTTTCCTGAAACGATGATTAGTCGCGGAAGGCGGACCTGGGATCGTTCCTTCTGTTTGATTTGTTATTTTTTCCCCCCCGAACGACCCGGCATATAATACTTCGTGTGGAAGTACAAACAAGATGGACCCTTATGCTTTTTCTTTCCTTCTTTTCTTGTCGCGTCTGCAGCTCTACATCACACGGAAATTGCGAGCAGTGGTAAAAATCGAGGAAACCGGGATATAAAGAGAACAAAGGCGGTCAGATCAAAGCACAAGAGACGGGCGGACGGACGGGCGGACGGACGGACCGACACACATAGACAGAGCGAGAGCGCTGCCATGTTATTTGTCCTGAGCGAAGCAAACTCTGGACATGCAACATTCGCTGACCTTGGAAAGCATCAATGCCATTCACAATTCCTACTGGTACCCGCCCCTCGCGTCGCGACTGTTGCCACGGCGCTACGCCTGAACCCAAAGACAGTCAAAAGACCCTCCAAAGATCCGCATGGACCCCTCCCTTTCCCCCGCAGACAAAAAAAAAAAGAGAAACAAAAGGACACCCAAAAAAAAGGCAAGACGTGATGACAGGCCGTCAGGTGAGGTTGTGAGATTGGACATGGCCACAGCCACGGCTGCGCCTGCAGATGCACTGCTCTGGATGTCTCTGGCATATTTGATACATACTTCTGATGCGCCGTGCTCGAATTGGCCTTGGCTTGACGATCATCGAGTTTCGTGTCGTGCGTGGAGGACATTGCATTGATGGTGAAGACTCCGACAATGTCCGTGCATTGGAGACGGCCACCAGAACAGGTTGCTGAGACACGAGGCAACATTGACCATGGGGCACCAGCGCAACCAGCCTCGGGTGACGGAATATTGATGTGACTGTGTACGCGCCCGTCGATGGCGTCGTGGATGGCGTCGTGGAAACTTACAAGGGCTGCCATTGATCCATGTCGCCCTGGATCCCGCTGCGGGCCTGGACAGGACCTGACGCTAGCGCGATCGCTGTGGATTGACGGATTGACGGATTGACGGATTGATTTGGACGGACGCGCCGCATGCAGCCCCAAGCGCCACCACCTTGAACTTCATCTGGTCAATGGTAACATTGAGACTTTGTACCAAAGACCATGACGTGGGCCACGCAATGTTGGAAAATCCCTAGCGGATTGCCAAATCCACTAATCCCGATGCGCCCCACCGGTGAATTCGCGGCCCACGTGCCCACCCACTGTGCTGTGACCAACTGACCGCAGACACAATGGCAACAATGGCCAGGTCAGGCGTCTTCTTTTTTCTCCCCTGCATCCTTCACACTGCACACTGCACCCACCAACTTTGTTATCTCGTGTGGAATCGTGGAAATACCCCGATCCAATATGCATCGTCCATGGCAACCTCAAGGTCAACCTCAATGTCAATCTTATGCCCTGCCGAGCCTCCAATCCAGCTGCCCACACTAGCGTCGCCGTTGCCGTTGCCGAATGGCTCGTTCCCGCCCGCATAATGAGACACTTGCTGACAGGCATGAGGACAAGACCGGTCCATCATTTCTCAAAATAAATGGTACACATGTATGTACACATGTTTTACTCAAGCATGTACCGCCGATCCTTGAGCCGAGCGTTGCCACGATGTCTTTGTTTTCTCCTTGTCTGACATTTTTGAAGGAAGTCGCCTGTGCCAAACGGAAAAGCGTCTGTGATTGAATCCCTGCGCTCCATGCAGATATCCCTTCGCGTCATTGTCATGATCCCTTTCCCTATGCCACCATTGGATGGCACAAAATTATCCTGTCAGGTCAAAAGCAGAGGACGGAGGGGAAGGGGGGGGGGGGAGTTTCAACAAACAGTAAGCAGATGGCCCGCAGCTCATTGCCCCTCCCAAGGTCCAAAGCCCTCAATCATGTCTTGTCTTGGATACGTACTGATGAAATGCTAGATTGCCCTGAACTTTTATTCTAGCCAGATAGTCACCGACGCAGACCATTGCATCTCACCAGGCCTGTCTTTTTCTTGATACATTCAGCTACCTAGCTTTATCGTGAGGCTGGCAATGGAAATTCATCTCTGAGGTCTGGGACTACCGAATGGTCCAAATGTTTCGACATCATGCTGCCCCCCCCCCCCCCCTAACACTTCAATGCTGTAAACAGGGTCGTGATTTGGTGGCCGGCTCAGGGGTCGCACCTGCTCCGACACATTTGGCCGTCAACAACAGAGACCTTCAGGGATCCTTCTGCACATTTTCCCTTTCCGAGACGCTCAATATGCTGGCCCTGCTCTAATGCACGAGATGCCCACCTGGCCATCGGCTGTTCAGATCAGCAGGGACAAAGAAATGAGCAGTTCGGGCTCTGTGATTTTGACTCGATGGTCTTGTTTGCCGAATATCCATTTGTGTTCATCACTCGGCCGACAATTTCTCTCATTGTCCCCCCTCACCATCTTCTCCGCACCCTGCGCAATTGGAAGCATTTGTTATGCGTGGTGTTTCTTTGTATCTTTGGAACACCTGGAATGCTTATATACTCTTCTGAGATGCGGATCAGCAGTCCGTTCTCTTCATGGTCCAGTTCATGATCCGACGATTTAACGTGACATTATCAACCCAGCTTCTAGCTCAGTGACATCCATGGCATCGTCAACGACGATAAACGGCGAACCGACAGCGGAGTACCTGGCTCAGAGTCAATCTGAATCCCTGAAGTGCATTCTATGGGTCGCGACCGGTCTGCCAGCTACGCTCGTTCTTCTCCGTTGCTATACAAGACTATGGCTACGAAGGGTGTTTGGACTTGACGACTACTTCATGGTCGCAGCCTTGGTACGTTTGCGCGAACGTGCCTCATATTCAACTCGGATGCGACAGGGAGGGACAAAAAAAGAAGAAGGAAAAAAAAAAAAAAACCGCTTTACCCTTGACGGTGACACCCCGAAAAAAATATATATATCGTGCATATACGAAGAGCCGTCTGACATGTATCTCAGCTTCTCTTGATAGCCTACGCTGCCGTTCTCACCGCAGCAGCGGACAGAGGACTAGGCCGTCATATGGCCTACATGCTTCAGCATCCCCAGAATGTGATTGACGTTGCGCTCCTGAGTTTTGTGTCACAGCCTCTCGTCGTCATGTCCTGTGCCTTTGGCAAGACCTCATTTGCATTGACCCTGCTGCGAGTCGCCGCCCAGAGATGGGCCGTCGTCTTACTCTGGTTCATCATGATCTCGATGAATGTGCTTCACATCCTCATCTCCATCTTTGTGTTTGTCCGATGTGAGGATCCTCGTCATCTGTGGAACCCGGCTATTCCTTCAGAGTGTTGGCCCGCTTACGTTTTTGACAATATCTCGTTGTTTGTTGGATGTATGTGACCCAAAGAAAGAACAAGGTGTTCTACATTATTGTCTTTTTCCTTTTTTCCTTTTTCCTTTTTCATGCTTTATTCTGTATTCTTCATTCTTGTTCATTTTCCTTATTTTGACACAGAAAGAAGGAGGAAAAGAAAGATACTGACGCGACATCTGCTATGCAGCGTACTCGGCTGCCACGGATTTCATATTGGCTCTGCTGCCGTGGGCTATCTTGTGGAAGCTACAAATGAAGAAGCGTGAGAAGTTTGGTGTGGCCGTGGCCATGAGCTTTGGCGTTTTGTATGTGAAAATCTCTCTACATGGCAAAAAAAAAAAAAGAAGAAGAAGAAGAAGAAGAAGAAGAAGAAGACGGATGAAACGGGAAAAAAAATAGAGACAAAAGAAGAAAAGAACAACATCCTTCGTTGAAAACAAACTCAATAAGACCTAACAACAAATCTTTTACAACACAAAATAGTGCCGGTTCAGTCGCCATCGTCAAAATACAGCATCTCATGGCCAATTCGGATGGCAAGGACATCACGTACTCCCTAGCATCATTACTCTGGTATGATTTTATCCGTCAACCGCACTACTGCCCAGCAGCATCATGTCCACATATCTGTTCCTAGTGCTACGCTGGATGCAACCAAAACCAAATCAGAGAGGTTACGTTATACTCACGCGACGCAGGTGGGCCGGAGTCGAAAACGGACTGATTCTCATCGGCGCCTGTGTGCCAACGCTGCGCCCGCTACTGAAGAAAATCTTCCCAGGCTCCTCGATGAAAAAGGAACAGGAATCGAACCGCAGTCACCAGCTCATCACCTTCTCCAACTTCAACGTGTTCCGCCCGAAAGTAAGACGCGGCCAATGGAGCACGACCATGGGGACGGAAATCCGGCACGACGACCCCTCGGATAACTTGAGCCAGCGAAGCATTCTGAAGAGCGGGTCGGAGGAACACGAGAATGAGGAGATGCAACGCGAGGTTAGCAGGAGCACGGAACGAGGGGGTTCTGACCATTCGGAGCATCACATTACGAAGACCGTGGACGTGGATGTTCTCTACGACCATCCTTGAAGATGAAAACGAAAAGAAAGGAAAGGAAAAGAAAAGAAAAGAACAGGAGCCTTGTATCAGCCTGTGCTGTGATTATGAGCATGATCTTTCCAGTCCACCCTCCCTTTCGCTCACCCTCTTTTGCCCTCCGTATTAACTCTTCCTGTCGTACACAGACCGTGAGGCCCGCCACTCCCATCACTGCCTGATATTCATGAGCCAGAGACTCATCAGATGACCGGGAACAATCGTAGTGTTCATGCATCCGCGCCATCTCCCACGCAAAGAGTTTCTTGGATCCTAGCCTGACCATGCGCCCCGGGGGGTTTCGTGATGAGCCTCAGGAAAGCACACAACCACAAAGCGGGAAATGGGTAGAAACGTGTGTATAGAAATGGTTGCCGTAGACGCTCAGTCACGGATGCATTGAATCTTGTCAAAGAGAGCTTGAACGGTTGCTTTCTTCGCGGCAGCGCGCGTGAAACCCAACTGGGCCAGCACCATGACTTATGATTGCCTCATCCACGGCGTCCACCAGATGTGATGAGGATGATGGGGTCCGTGCTGTACAAGGTCATCTGGTTTCGGAAATCGACGTTCTGGGGTCACCGGGCGTGAATCTTCCTGAATCACGATGCTTGACAGAGACGGCGCCGAGACCAGGCCGCGATCTCTGGCCTGGCGTCCCCCCCGGAACTTCCATGTTGTAGGCGCCGCCAAAAAGACAACCGAGATTCGGGCGATAGATATGCACTGTGACTGGATGCGGCATCTGGCGCATTTTGTGTTTGCCAGGCATCGTTCGCGACAAGCACGAAAAGGGCGAAGCGTATCGTCTAAAAATACACACCGAGGCCAAAAGGGAAAGAAAGGGGAGTTGGCTTCGATGTTGCATCCTGGGACCTGGAGGCGGTGGGTGGTGGTCAATGCACGCCTTTGTGTGGACAAATCGGAAGGCTGGCCTGGCGGGCTCCTGCAAAGAAAAGGCGAGAGGAGAACAACAGACGGCAGATGATGGAGACCAAAAGCACCAAAGCACCAAAGCACCAAAGCACCAAAGCACAGATGCTCGAGTACCGCCGGCAAATGGGAGAGAATCCCGGTTTCTCAGAGTCTGGTGTCCATTCCGGCGTCAATTCTTCCTCGAAAGCCAGCCACTCTCCAGAGCACACGTCTCACGACCCAACCATCCCAGCGCCCACCATCCCAAGGACCCGAGTTCCAACTTCCAACCATCCAACCATCCAGCCATGCCGGCACAGAGTTTGCATGCCGCTTTCCTGCTTTCATCGGCTCCGTGCAGTTCCAACAGCCAACTGCACCTTCCCACCATGGCTACATTTTCGCTTGACCTTGCTTGTTCTCTCGACTCCCGGGTGTTGGCGAGTCGAGGCAGACGAGGCAGACGAGGCTGGGAGCCTGGCCCATCCGAGCAAGACACGGCGACATGCATAACCCGGACAAAAAAGAGCAGACAGACCTCAAAGAGGTCCGGTCAGCTCTTCGTCTCAGTTGTCCTCAGTGGCCTCGGTTGTCCCACCAAGGCACTGCTACATCATTGATGCCTCAAGACCATCTCGCTGATGTCCATGCTTTCTGTTTTCGTCGCATCTCCGGTTTGCTTCGGTCTGATCATACACCGCAAGTCGCCCTTCGCGTATCAGTACACACGTACACGCACGTCAAACGGCCATCGCTTGTGAAGAAACCGACAAAATAGGAACCAAAAAAAAAAAAAAAAAAAAAAAAAAAAAAAAACATACCCCAGCTTCGGCAGATTTGACGATTTCCCCCATCCTCCACCAAACGTGATGACACCGGCACACTTCGACTCATCAGCATACAACGATCCAACTACCGTGTAGCAGAAAACCCGGCCATGCCGTGTCTGTCGAGATGCTGATTTGGTGGCGTATGATCGACCTGCCTGCTTCTTTAGAGACCTTGGCATCAGATAACCGCGACAAGGCACAGGATGCTGTAGTCGACGCCGCACATGTTGATTTGAGTCAAAGGCAGCTTTTTGTGCTTTACGTATCCTCTGTCGTCGCTGGAGGGCTGAGTCTGGTTGCGACGATTGTTGCCGTAGCATCCTTCCTGCGAATGCGACGCAGTTTCAGGCACGAGTAAGGACAATACATGGATTTCAAGGCGGCGGAAGACCACGGACTGACACAAAGCACGCAGCCTCATACTATTGCTCATTCTGAGCGACATGCTTAAGACGCTGTGGCTAGTCATCTTACCCGCATCCGAAATGGTCCAAGGCACCATCCCCTCCGTCTCCAGCCTTTGCCAAATCAGCGGCTTCTTCTTGTCTGTGGGGATCGAGGCATGCGACTTGGCAGTTCTGCTCATGGCTGTGCATACCGGACTGTACATATTCAGAGGACGAACAGGACTGTATCCCTACCGCTTTTGCGCGTATGCCGTCGTCGCAATCCTGTCCTTGATGCTTGCCTCGCTGGCTTTCATCAACAACCCCGCCTTTGTGAATTCGGGACCATATTGCTACCTACCTAGTCACCCAGAGTGGACCATTAGAGCACTCAGCTGGATTCCCAGATATGTGGTTGTCCTAACCATAATGTTCACGTATACCTGCGTCTACACCTACGTCCGATGCGTCATGACGAAATCAGGGAGGCCATTGCCAGGGCGGTTGCTACACGCGGATGAACCACAACTTGACCACGGACATCATGGCGTTCGGCAGCGATCTTTGCTGCCACAGACCCCACCGATTGCATATCATGGCCTCATCCCGCCCACGCCGCCCTGTGAGCAGAAGAAGTCGGACAAGACATTGGTTTTGGCCGCACGGCTCAGCCTGCCTCCACCGTGCCATCAAAAGGGGAGCATAAGGATGTCGTCCTTGGTCTGGCAGAGTAACGAGAGAACAGACATGAGCTTGATATCGCCTCATTCTTCCAGCAGCTCTCCATGTGCTATTTGTAACAATGACAGACCAGGAGAGACTTCCGACAGCTACATCCCCCCATGCCATTGTGATGGCCGGAAGCGACGCGTATCGACAGCTCCATCAGTAACAGTCAATGTGCGACCAAGATTCTCCCAACAAGCCGATGCCCCTGCTCATCTTCGAAATCCCCGTCTGGTTCTAGACGGCCCGAGACCTGAAACTTCTGACGACGAGAGTGCCCTGCCACAACTGATCTTTTCGCCAACAACGCTGCATGCCACCGGTATGCCCCGAGTACGGGACAAGATACGACGTCAGCTGGGACAGCTTTTTGTGTATCCTCTGGTGTACATGACAGGGTGGCTGATTCCGTTCATCTCGCATGTCGTGGGAGGCCATACGACGGGGCGACCGTTCTGGCTTGTTGCGGCCAGCCTCATCAGCTTATGCACGCAAGGGCTGGCAGACTCGGCGGTGTTTCTGATGATGGAAAAGCCGTGGCGGTACTGGAGCAGAGATGATGTCACAGCCTGGTGCTGTTTTTTTTGGTGGAGCAAGCAGTCGTGTATGAAGGGCACTGGCAGCAAGGTCGGACGCACGAGAGAGGAAATGCTGATTGATGGCAGTATCGCGAGACGGAGAAGAGAACTCGAGCGGGTCGAAGGGATGCTTCGATTTGCTGATCGCGGTCCAAATTCTAGGGACTGGTGGGACCGTTCGCTGGTGGAGATGGACGAGTTTGACCAACGAAGATGCAGAAGCGGTCATTCGATCGTATGATGACTGGAAGGGGGTTAGATTTGTTGGTTCATTCTTTGTCCAGTATATAAAGCATCAACTTAGGTAGTGGTATACCCTGAAGTTAGTATACGGGCGTTCTAGGACAGGTGGATTGCTGCGTTGGATGTGAGGCGTGAGTGAAGGGGGAGAAGGGAATGCCCAGCTGAATACATGCCATTGTACACGACGAGAAGGCCCACGGAAAACAGAGACATGTCGTGCGACCTACAGTCATTGCGTGACATGCGACGAGACGGCCACGGTCCAAGTACGGGTGGACTCTCCCCACCCATCATTGATACATTATAGTTCCGCGCGGCCGTGTCGGCCGTTTCTCAGCAGAGGTCTTGCACAAAAGCACCAGGATAAGTAGCACTATGGGACCCGAGATGGATACTTTTGACGTCATCCTGGGAGTTGAGCGCGAGGCTTGCGCGTATGGAAGTGTGGGGCTTGCTTGATATGAGGCTGGTGTTTTTGGATTGGTGTGTTGGAGGGTGTGCGGCTTGCTTGATATGTGGGTGATGTTTTTGGTTAATGTGTTGGAGGGTGTACAGCTTGCTTGATATGTAGGTGATGTTTTTGGATTGTGTTGGAGGGTGTGCGGCTTGCTTAATATGTAGGTAATGTTTTTGGATTGTGTTGGAGGGTGTGCGGCTTGCTTGATATATGGGTGATGTTTTTTGGATTAATGTGTTAGAGGGTGTACAGCTTGCTTAATATATAGGTAATGTTTTTGGATTAATGTGTTAGAGGGTGTACAGCTTGCTTAATATGTAGGTGATGGTTTTTGGTTAATGTGTTAGAGGATGTGCGGCTTGCTTGATATGAGGCTGGTGTTTTAAATTGTATTAGAAGGGTGTATAGCTTACTTAATATATAGGTGATGGTTTTTGGTTAATGTGTTAGAGGGTGTGCGGCTTGCTTAATATATAGGTAATGTTTTTAGATTGTGTTAGAAGGGTACACGGCTTGCTTAGTATATAGGTAATGTTTTTTAAATTAATGTATTAAACGGGTGTATAGCTTGCTTAATATATAGATGATGTTGTAAATTAATGTGTTAGAGGGTGTACGGCTGCTTAATATAAGGCTAATATCTCTATCTTATAATTGTTTGTCCGTACGGAGTACAGACAACTTGCTTAATACAAGGCTGACATCCTTATGATTGGCCATCGCATCTATACATACATCTGGTGTGAAACGTTCCCCGCTAAAAGGACCATCTTCTGCTCTACTCCAGCACATGGCGCGTCCTCCTGCGCCCTCCATCCGAGACTCCAGGATCTGTGATGGACTCAAACTGCGTAAGGGTGTCGGTTTTGAGGACGAGCACGGCAACACTCTGATTGCTCGTTATGAACACTTTAGGCAATCCATTCACCTTCACCCCTCGCGTATGAACCTGAGAATGGCCCTCCCGACGGCCACCCCATCGTGCGGGATGGGCGCTCTGGCCATGGCGCCCTGGTAGACCTGTTGGCTGAAAATGCCGGCGTTGTGCCGATTGACGAGGATTTCGGAGATGATTTCCTCTGTGAACTCCGGGTGGCCCTGGACGGAGAGGTAGCGGCCGGGTTGGTACATGGCTTGGACGGGGCAGAAGGGGTTGGAGCCTAGGGGGGTGGCGTTGGGGGGGAAGGAGTGGACGATGTCGCGATGCATTTGGTGGATGCGCTGGAGGGGAAGAGGGTTCATATTAGCCTTGGTGGATGGATTTCAGGGCATTTCTTTTTAAGTTTTTT